>JABFQC010007095.1:0-10309 GCA_022817085.1 Psilanteris sp. ZL-2020
GTTTAGTATCTTTGAATTAATTAATAATCTTAATAAAATAAATTTATAACAAATAAAATAATAGAGGTTATAAAGTTTGAAAGGTGGGTTAAAATTATAATATCAAATCTAGAACCTATTTTCAATCTCTTTAACCTAAACGGGAAATTTTAGACGTTTCGAGGTTTAAATTAGAGTCCACATTACCATTTAACTTTATACAATTTTGAAGCTAAATTTTTTGGGTTAAAATAGTGTTAAATTTCGACTAGGGTAGAGAAATAGAAAGCCGTAGAAAAATTTAGTTTCTTTCTATTGCCTTCAATTAATTCTTTCCATAGAAATTAATAAAAATTAAAATTAATTCCTTTAAAAACATTTTATAATTTCTTCCAATTTCTTCTAAGCAATTCAATTTCAATATGATTCCTTCCTTGAGGTTGACTGCTTTGAAAAGGACCGAAATAAAAGCTAGTAGAAAAAAATAAAAACATTTTCATTCCAATTTCTTTAGAATGAAAGTCAATTAAACCGTTTAAAATTTAAATACTATATCTTTTTATTTCTCAAATTTTCTGTAGGGCAGATAAGACAAATTTAAAACTTCAAGTGTATCAGTGTAGGTGTCTATTTGCTAATAAATTTGCGTAATAAAACAATTTTGAAACTAATATTATTTCCATTATAAACAATTTAATTTGTAAAATAAAACCAACCTTCATTTTTAATACATACGACATTCGAGAAAATTTATCTTGAGGAGAAATTTGTTGCTGATTGTTTGATATTACCTAAATAATAATATTAAAATATTATAATATAGTGTACTGATATGAATATTGAAATGTTTAATAAACCATTAAATAATTTAAAATAAATATTTTTAATTATATAAAAATTACATTACAAATTGCATACTTTTTTCCACACTTATATTTTTAACCGTGATAAATTATAAACAAAATATATTTATATATATAGTAGTTAATTATGAAAATATATATACATTTTTATCCTCTGTATTATAATTGCATAATTTTACTCTTTTTAATCCATGAAAATATAATGCACAATATAATCAATGCCTTTGTAAGTCCTCTCATTATTGTACATTAAAGCAAAGATCGGTTAAATATAGTATATACTATGATACGAGAAACATTAACATCCATGACACTATGTGTTTGGATGTAATAATCTATTATCATTTACGTTGTAATACTGTTACATCAAGCACATTTCAATGTTCGATATTCGATGATAAAAATGTATTAGATGTGTAAGAAAAGTTTTTAAAATTTCTTATATTATACTTTAAATTTGAACAGAATATTTTAAGATTTATTTAAAAAAACATTTGTAAAATGATTCTTATGATATTTAAATTTAAGTATAAAAAAATAGAAAATATATAATTTACTTATTTACTAAATCATATTATAGAAATTTATGTATACATATTAATTGTTTTCTATAGATAATTCTAACATATACATATATAATTAAGCGTATCACACAAGTGAACATAAAGATTAAAGTTTTAATATATTGTATAAAAAATTTATAATCATCAAATTTACAATCAATCTGATAAAATTCCATAAAATTGTTTAGCGCGTTAAAACTTTAGATATATAATATGTTATGTTTATTTTGTACTTATTAATCTTCTCTTTATAAATTAATATTTAACATTTTGAATTATATATTGTATGATTGAGAATTAAATTATTAATTGTGAATTTAACTATTTTTGTAATAAAATTAATACTTAATATAATACTGAACTCAACAAAATCCCTTACCGAAAATACTCTCAATGTTTATCTTAAATACTCAACTTGAGCGTACGAAATGATGCTTGTTGAGTGTATTTATGTTAAACATTGATAGTATTTTCGGTAAGGGATAACTTCCCAAAAAAAGAATTTTGTTTATTTTTATAACGGAGAGAAGATATAATTATATTTTATATATGAACAATGGAAGAAATTTATATTTCTATTACATTTTGCTAAAAATTACAGTTTTTATTTTTAATATCAAAACAAAATATTATATAAAAATTATATATATACAGGTACACGTATCAATATTTTACGTTAATATATATTTGTTAGATTATGATGCATTGCACAATTCATTAAAGTGTTAATATAATATTGATATATCCGTGTATACATGGAGAAAACGTTTTATCAAAAATTACTATATTTAATTTCAGTATTGCAGACATCCTACGAAAAATTACTATATTATATAGTAATCTACACAGTAATAAATATTATTATTTTCATTTTTAAAAACCTCATCCTACGTGTAGTAGTAAATATAGTATTTTTTGATAAAACATTTTCTCCGTCTACGGCTTGATAACTTTTAAAATTTAAACTACATATAAGTATAAATATAATATTTAAAATAGGTTTAATAATAGAATCTGAAACTAACAATAAAGATATATTAACGATCTTACTAACTTTGATAATACTTTATACTATTTCGCATAATAATAATTAAATTACAAAGAATCAAACATATATATTTTTATTTAAAAGACACATCTCCATAGGACCTTGGTTGTATCTAATATAATGTAATTTGACTTTATAATAAGCGTGCTTCGAACTCTTTTCATCTGTTGCATTGACTGATTTAAAAATGTTATTTATGTATTTTATAAATTATATTATTTTATATTTTTATACTTATATATAAAGTAATATATATAAATACAAAGACACATTTTTAAATACCCAAAATAAAACAATACATTAAATAAATAATTAAATAAAAATGTTAATACAATATCATTTTAATGTTATAATAATATAATATTTATAAATTAATTATAATTACGTTAACCGTTACTTATATTTTATAAGTGCAATGTGTATTACATAATTTGATACTTGGCCTTTGTAATACACTTGTAACATGAGTGCGAATGTAATTACTTCTATGATGATTTTACGATATGAAATTTACATATTAAGATTAGTCTATATATATATGTTATATATATATGTATTTATAAATAAAAAGTTAATTACATTATTTGTATATACATATTAATAAAATATCAAACATTTCAATGTCAAGATACATTATTTTGTCTCAAAGAATATTATATTGTAAAATGTATTATTCAAAGAAATTTATTTTTAATTTGTTAATCAAGTCGTAAAAGTATTCATTTAAAAAGTTTATATTTAGTAAATTTATATACAGGTACTATATAGTAGGTCTTAAAAATATAACTACTAAAATTAGTTTAATCTCTTTTTCTTTAATCCTGTTAATAATTTATTAAAACTAAGTAATCGCAAGCATTCAATTATAAAACTGTTTCACTTTCTCCGACGTAATGCACGTTTTACTACTCATAAGTATATTTCCAAGGAAAGACATAACTGCTTCATGCGTTAGAATACTGTCTGATGGTTAGAGAAAGTTAGATGTAAATGGTTTTTGTGCGGTCTTTTTCCTCATATTTAAAGCATAATAGTTATTGTAATCTCTAACCGAGGTTCACGCTATCAGAATTTATTCGTATTTTAATAAATTTTATTCTTCTCGGAAGATGATATTATTCATTCATAAAATCAAATCAGCAGTTATATAATGAAATATTAAATTTTAAACCTCATTACATTTTTTGAGTTAAATTAACTAATTTTGTGTATAGTGTACTGATATTTGATTTTCGCTCATTCAACTGGTCTCGAAAACTTGCTTACGACACTATAGTCATTATAATGTGATGTGAATTCATTGACCTTAAGGTTACGATAAAAAAAAAGCTCACAATATATTTACGAAAACAATGTATACTTGTACAGAAGTTTAATTTGCAATTAGAAAATTAAACGAGTCTATATATATAATAGCTTTTTAAATTTAGTTAATTTATTTATAAATATTGCATTTTATGTATAAATATTTAAACAGTTTTAATTCAATTAAGTATTTATGTGCTATATAAATTTAACTTGAATGTTCTTAAAATATATAAAAAATAAATAAATGATAGTTGTATAAATTTAAAATAATATTATTATGTCATATATTATATATTTAAATGTATTTGAATAATTGAATATATACAAAATAAATTGATATTTTTAATTTAATATATTATTATTTGTTTAACGAACTAATATATATAGTAGACAATATTATTTTACTAAGGCAGTCAATTTATCTGCTACATATTAATGTACATTAACAAATAATTAGCCCCGATATTACGTTACCTAATAAATAATCAGAAAATAATTAAGAAAATGTCGTCGTGATAAATGCTCTGTTCTGATCAATTTATTTTATTTTACGTGATCGTTTATTGGGATTAATTTTTTAATGCATTTATCGATCATAAACTGATCAGTTAAGAAAGATTTTATATTATTCAATACTTTGTAATTTCATTAATTAAATTGTCACTACTATAAAATTTGTTATAAATCTTACAATTGAATAAATATAAATATATAAATACATTTCAAATCATCGGTTGTCTAAAAGATGTCTATCCGTTTCACACGATAAAAGGTAATTTGGCTTAAAAATATTTATTGAAAAAGGTGTAATAATATTTCTCTTACATAAGCCGTCATCATTTTATACATTTTTACTCGCAGTTTTTGCAATTTTGACACTAAATATTCACTACGCCTTTGTCTTTAATTACAAATGCTAACTACCAATTAAAGTATGCATCCAGTTCTTCTATCGCGCATCGCAGATTACAGAAAAACAAAAATTGCACTTCTCAGCGCGCATTATTCGAAACGAATTATTGAGGGAATGCGATACAAATAATATCAAAATGAAACACATCGATCCAGTCGTAATTAATCAATTACAATTCAATTTGTAATAATTCGATAACGTTACGTTTTTTAGACGTCCGTATACCACTGCTAATTCCAAACAAATAATTATTATCTCGACGCGCGATTAATTTTAAGCGTTAAAATTGTAAAAACATTTGTTCGCGCAGAGACTTTATCCTCAAACCAATATATCGATGCGAGATTGCACGCGCGATGTTGTCGGATAAAAATCACGTCGGATAATTTGTATATAATTATTTAAAACGCGACGTTTTTAAGTTTTTGTTTCAAAAACGGAGCGCGAATTTTTGGTTCGCGCGAGAGATGAAAATGTGAATTATTTCGGAACAATAATAATACGCCAATGGGTAGGACTCGAGGTAAGAATTAGGCGATTGATGCGAAAACCGGTACTGACCATTTTGATGGTTTGGTTCGTATCTTTGGCACGTTGCAATGAAACACTCTCGTGCACCAAGCGCTGCAACTATTCACTGTATCTCGAGCACGCTGACTGACCACTGTTATGTGCGGGACAGTGGTCAGTAAAACTGTCCTGTATTCTGGTGCGTTCACAACAAGAAAACGCCAAACACTTTACCAATAAACGATGTTCAGCTTCAAAAAGGGAATCGATAAATCGCAAGTTCATCCTCATTTGCATTTTATGTCATTTATATTCTTCGTGGTTCTAATTCACTTTATGTGTAAAAATTACGGTTTCCGCGAGTTATATATATGTATATATATGTGTAATGTATGTGTGTGTAAGTTTACTACATATCTATACCTACGCGGATGTTTATAAAGACATCCTTTTTTCATCATCAACTGACGGGAAAAAGAAGTTTGGTGTGAATATGATTTATAATTTAAATTTATTAATGGACATTTTAAGTGATTTTAAAATATTTGTAAAAATAATTAAATTCACACGTTTTCACCTTTCACGAAGGAATATCTGTGAAATAATAATTTTACGATAATTATGTTTAACAGTAATTTTATACGTTGATTATTATAAATAATTGACAGAATAGTAAAAAGGGATTATTTTAAAATAGCGAGTTAAACTTCTTTATTTATTTCAGACGAACGACTTCTAGTCTTATATGCTCCTCGGGTTATTAGAATACTAATTTAATTAAAATTCCGCTTTAAGATACACACGGGTAATTTGTTGTACGTTGTAAAAATAAGTTTGTGCTTGCAAAATTGTATATTTTATTACGTAACTTTATATAAGTTATGCAAACAGATGAAAATTTGTTTGTACATAAAGTTATATTATACATTGGAAGCATATTTGCGAATGTTTCCTTACGGTTTAAAAAGTACAGATGGAATTTTCTTTTAGCTGAAATTGATGTTAATTTATTAACGTTTAGTTATTGACTAATTGATCTAATTGCTAATTTTATTATATAAATTAAAAATGGTTCTATCATTTTACAGATCATTAAATTATGTTGTTGGATTTTAAAGAAGACATATTTTAAATTAGAAAATTAATAAGAAATTTTTAAATTGACTCAAAACTTTATAATAAATAAATAATCATAATCACACGTTTATTGTATAATTAATTATTATATTGATATTTTGGATCAGTAATTATAAAATCATGTATTATTTTTTCAATTAATCACCAAAAATATGAAATTATTTTCGCAATTATAAGTGAAAATTAATTTAACTTATAAATATTAAAAATAAATGTATTTAAAGAATGTGTGTAAATATGAAGTGAATAGTTTCATGTATTGATATTAATATAATCAGTCCCATGGTTAGTAAAACGTAATAAATTACTTACAGATAAATGAGTAAATGTATTTGAGACGTGAATCAAGTTGACTATTACACAACTGAAATATACAATAGTATAGTGAACTTTAAATAATGTTTCTATCTATATATAATTGAAAGAGTGGAGATACGTCATAAGCGAGAGTCTTAATGCTATACTAGATACTGCATGTTATTTTCCTATAGTTTCTTCTAAAAAGAAGTAATGTAAAATGAAATATCTAAAAATTATATTTTAATTGTAACAAGTTTATATTGTTAAAAATGTATAATGATTTTTAATAAGTTTAATTTGTATTAATAATTAAAATATATTTTATTATATTTGCAAAGTATATATTTAAAAACAATTAAAGAGAAAAAATAGGTTTTATATATTATATTTATATATATATATATATTTTTTACATACTTATTATATTTGTTATAATTATGAATAAACATTAACATTTATTTTATAAATTAAATTTTTATTTTTTTAATTTCCTGTTGTAAAAATCATAAGAATATATATATACTTATAAATTTCTTTCTTTTATAATTTCTTGTGAGCTTTTAACCTGGGACGAATGTAAAAAATACATTTAAAATGAATTATACACCAGTATATGTAAAATTATAATTTATTATCATTATTATTATTTATATGCATATATATAATTACATAAAAATAATGAAGAATGTATAACAATAATAATTTATTGATACAATATATTATAAACTTTATAATTTGTCAATAATTAATATGTAATAACAAATTATTTGTAAACCATTATAGATGTAAATAAAATGAGAATATTTATTTGAGCAATTTTCATATACAATATGATGCCTTGTAATTTAATCAAAAGGTTTTCCTATAAAATCTGTGCAAAGTATGTATAAAATGGATTAAGACTATGAAACATTTTATATGAAACAATTATTAGTTATTTCATTTTATGATCCGCATATTATACAAATACAATACTGTATATATAATTTATAATATATACTGTTTGCAATAGCTCAATTGTAGATTTTTATATATACTATATATATATATATATGATATGGATATGATTATATTATATAACAAATTATTTAAAGTAAATATTTTTGTATTTATATCATTTTAATACTAAAGATACGTTTTTTTCATATCCATCAAATACAAGTTTTAAAAATACAGTATATAAAATTGGATACCCACATATAATATAGTATAAACAATTTTCATGTTATTTAATAATTCAAATGCCACAATGTTACGGATGAAAAAATTGCAAAACATCAGTGTATATTTGTAATTTGTTTAATTAATACCAATTTTTAAAACGATGAACTGCTTTTCTCCAACCACTTATAATGGGTTCATACTGGAGTCTCCTTTTCTCATCTGGTTCAAATAATTTATCTATTCTTCGTAGATGTAACAACTCTTTTTTATCTTTCCACACACCTATGGACATATAACATTGTTTATTTAACAACGATTAAACCGGTATATTTAAATAGTTAAATTTTCTGTCAAGTAATTAATTTGTTCAAAAGAGACCTGCTTCCAAGCCGGACAAAAAAGCAACTCCCATAATTGACATTTCGGTGCTCGTCGGTCTTTCAACTTTTAAACCACTTAAATCGGCAAGTAATTGCATCATAAAATTATTTTGAGATACTCCTCCGTCGACTCTAGAATGCGATGTGTTTATTAAATAGCTTATTATATTTAATTAATTTGTTTCAGATTAAATGCGCAAATACACACCGTATCACATTGTAAGAATAATCAGTCTCTTCGCGAAGTGCATTATAAAGTAATAATATCCGAAAAACGAGACTTTCCAATAACGAACGAACTAAGTGCGCTTTGGTAGTCGTAGGTTTTATGCCAATAAATCCAGTTGCTGCTCTGTGGTCATTAATAGAAGCCTGAAATTAATATTTCATATTCTTCTAAAATTCATGTGAGGTTCAGTTGGTCTATGGTAATAATTTGTTATGAAGCTTCTAGACAAATACAATTAATTAAGATGATAAACGTTGCATGGATGCCGTTACATATTATATTTCTATCGCTACACGAGATACATTATGGCAACAAAATGCATATTAATTTATTTATATACCTCTTGAAGACCACTAAAAGCTGGTACAAAGTATACACCATCGGAATCGTTCACCGAGTACGCCATATCTGATGTTTTCGAGGGTTCTTCAGCTAAACCTATTGAGACGAACGGTGTTAAAATAATTATGGATACTAAGTGAATAATTCGAAATTTACCTAAACGTACAGCCCATTCTATTATCGACCCTGTGTCATTAGATGCACCTTCAGCCGTGTATAATAGTTCAGATCCTATTTGCCAACCAACTAAAGGATATAATCCTAATAAGAGCATAAATTACTCGTTATTATTAATAAAATTTATTATTATGCTTACGTGATGTAATACAGTATTGTATATATTAATTTGAAATCAATTATATACAAAATTTATTGACCAAACTAAAATCAAAATCACTCAATTTTCTCTTATGTACGATAATTTCGTCTATCACTTTATATTCAAATTATGGTAACATTATAATTTAGAACAATTGTGCTTAGATTATTATCGTTTTAGTAATTTAAAACAATTATATAAAATCAAATAAGATATTGTAAAAGTTACTGTCATTGCTTTTTTATTATTATTATTATTATTATTATTATTATTATTATTATTATTAAATGTCATAAATGTGATGGCACGCACCAAGGATTACAAATTATTTTCCTAATAAAATCACCATCATAATTATAGTATTGATGTTTAATACCTTTGATTTATTATTAATATTGTAATTATTTCCAATAATACCTGCTACAGAAGCATGTGGATCGCTTCCTGTGTTAACGTTTAAAAATGATCCAGTACCCATTGTTAACTTTAAACTTCCGGGTTGGAAACACCCGGATCCGTACAACGATGCTGCCTGATCAGCCATCTATAAATTTATTAACAGTTAATGGTATTATTTTTATTATTATTATTTCAATTTTCAGTATTTTTCAAAATTATTGTTTATCATAATCAGCGATATTCCTTTATTATTGTTTATGGAAACATTTTGCAATTTAAAACAATCTGCAGCTTAACTCACGCAACATTTAATTGGGGTTTCAATTCCAAACACTTCTTTGCAAACTTTGCCGAATTCTCCTGTAGTGTTCACTACTTTTGGAAATATAGAACGAGGAATTTTAAAAAGATGCTGCGCCCAGTTAGCCCATTCCATAGTGAAAGGATCATAAAGTCCTGTAGCCGATGCACTAGACACATCACAAACATGTTTCCCTGTAACAAATTTAATTAGTAAATTCAACAACAAAATATTTTATAACTAATGACTCTACACTGAAAGAAATAATGTATGAAATATTACAACATATACGATGAACCCTATGATGGCAAAGTTATATTGTGATAATTGCAAAAAAAGTTTTAATATATACAATTTGAGTTTTAAAAAGTACAACGTTGGTTGCATTTATTGAAATATTTTCAACATGTATTACAACGTTTTATGCAATTATCACTGTATAACACTACCGTCATAGGATTAATCGTATACGTTGTAATATTTAATATATTATTTCTCTCAGTGTAGTAATTTGATTAATATATGGATCATATATCTTCAACATATCATTCACA
>JABFQC010007096.1:0-10309 GCA_022817085.1 Psilanteris sp. ZL-2020
CTGTATCAGTCCAGAAGAATAACATTTGTAAGTAATATTATTTTTTTACAGATTATTGTGGGTTGAAGTTGTCACCGCGTTTCTGAGGTGAGAAAAAAACGTCGTGACAATGTACAATAAAACTATTGTATAAAAATTGTTTTTTATATTAGATTATGATTTGCCTACTTATGAAGAATCGGCTGAAATTTATTAGATACTTCAAATAAAAAATAGAATTATACAAAATAGCAAAACCCTGACTCCGTTGCAGCAAATCTTCTATTTCACCTTAATTATAATAAATGAAATGTGATATTCATTCAGGACATTTTCTCATTTTAGAAGAATGTTATTTCTTAAAAAAAGTGAAGATTTGTATTTAAATATTGAAGTGGGAACACAAGCCGTTTACGAGGTGACAAAAATACGACTTGTGTTGCCAAATCAACAATTTTACTTGAAACTTAAATTTTGTTAGTTAAAATTCATCTTCCATAGTAAAAAAAATGGTTTGAATTATTTACAAGTAATATATAATTCATTATACATTATTATAACGGAAAACACTAACACCGTTGCAATAGACCTGGAGAACCCCCTTAAGGTAGAAATTAGATAGAATATGTCCACCAAATTGGAGCAGGCTACATAGAAATTAGCTAGATAATACATATTTTACATAACTTACGTATTATATAGTTAATTTCTATATAACTTGCTCCATTTTGGTGCACATTTCAACGTATTATAAATGTAGAATTTACATATTTCTACCTAATTTCTACCTTAGCCTTTTCTGTTCTGTTGGAGTCGTGGAGTAATTCGCATTCATTCTATATGGAGTTTACTCCACGATTTATTGACGCTGAGTATATATAATATTATGTTAAATTGATTTTCTTAACATTAGATAAATTCTACAAAAATAATAAAAAGGCGCACAAAAAATATACATATTAAATAAATTAATGAAAATATAGCAAAATGTGCAATATCTGTAAAAATATCTGAACCACATTAATTATAATTATTAAAATATATATTATAAAATTTAAACAATCTTAACGACCTTTTTTTTTATTTATTTTAAAGTTTATATAATGTATCTGATATGTTATAAGTATTAATTTATACAAATATTTTTTTAAAAATATGTTTGAGTTTTTATTTCCTAGGGGAGCTGCAAGCAACAGCTAAGTATTGGTATTTATAACTGTATACGTATCATAATAAGGCATATGGTATCCCTGATCCCTGGCTGGTCTGCGTGTTTCCTGACTTTATCACAGCCATTTTAACTAAAACTAAGCATAGTGAAGAGTGGCAGTTTAGTATTCAGTTAAAATTCTACCATATTTTCAAGTTTATTTG
The DNA here is from genome assembly GCA_022817085.1 of Psilanteris sp. ZL-2020. Taxonomy (NCBI): domain Eukaryota; kingdom Metazoa; phylum Arthropoda; class Insecta; order Hymenoptera; family Scelionidae; genus Psilanteris; species Psilanteris sp. ZL-2020. The sequence goes on from JABFQC010007096.1 coordinate 1,354, forward strand.
AAATTTTAATATGAATGAAGAAGAAGTAACAAACGGTGAAACCGTTCTCGAAGTGCCTCATTTTGAGGCACCAACAATTCAGCATAACCCGGATGGGTGGGGTCCATGTGAATTACCTGCTCAATTTAAAGATATTCCTTACCAGCCGTATTCAAAGGGAGACCGATTAGGCAAGGTAAAGCCACGTTTTCTCATTAATATAAATTCATTATTCGTTTATAATTTAGTATATTAATTCTTCTAATGATTTAATTTAATTTTTGTATTCAATAGATTTCAGATTGGACTGGACCGGTGTTCCAAGATAAAAAATATCAGAGTGAGTATTGGTTATTTTGAAATAATATTAACATAACCTATAATAGTTTAATATAATAATTTAATAGAATATAATGACAGAGGCTGAGTTCTTTAATTTACCGAAAGTACTGCAAATACTGCGTTAATAAAGACGAAAATATATTATACGGCAAGTTCGATAAAGATGCATAAACATTTACAGTACTTGCAGTAAATTAAAGAATGCACTGTAAGTAAAACATACATTGTTTATAATGTTTGATAAGTATGTTTAATATAGTAATTGCATATTATACAAACTTAAAAGATATATTGCTGGTATACAAGGAATCTCTCAGCATCTTATAACCATTAGAAACGTCAACAACTCAAGAAATATATTAAATATAGCATTTTAATTTTTTTGCAATTTTTGATATAATTAATTAAGATAATTTAAGCATAAAATAATTATTATGTATTTTTCCTTTTTTATCAATTTTTTCAGATTTTTAATTTTCCATATGTAATATTATCTTATTAAACAAGTCTTAAGAATAGGCTGTGTCTAAAGAGATAAAAATACTCAAAATATTCAACATTCTAGTTATTAAATAAATTAATATTTTAATTTTATTTTAGAAATAATCAAAGTATTAGTTTTACTTATCTTTATTCTTCCTAGTTATTTAAATGGAATTTGTGTAATACTAACTTTCATGGATTAAATATAACTACATAATATATAAATAAAATGAATTTAAAAACCATTCAAGTATAATTATATTATGAAATTAAAAAGAATTTAAAACTGACTGAAAATTTTTTTTCACTTGAACACTCATTTTTTTATTATAAAAACACTAGAGGTAGCCACAATTAAGTCATAAAAATACAATAATTCTAATGCAAAATGTGCTATAAAACTATTAAAACGTTGACATTTCAACCCTTAGTGTGGGGTCGTCTTCAGAATATAAAATAAAAGATTAAATTTCTCTCAAGTGGAAAAACGTGTCAATATTTACATTGCTATATTACTAAAATTTGAGTACAATTAACAAAATAAGTGTACTAAAATTAATAACATTTAATTTTGTTGTAAATTATTTTTTTAGATAAATATGCTTCTCAGTTTGGATCCGGTAGTCAATATGCTTATTACCATGAAGAAGATGAATCAACATTTCATCTTGTGGATACTACTCGTGTGCAAAAGCCTCTGTACCAACGCAATCGTTTCAACCGCCAAAATCAACGCAATTTGCGTGGTCGTGGTGCGTTTAAACAAATGCAAACATTAAATAAACAAAAGAACCGTGAAAGAGAACGTCGAGGTAATTTAAATCGTTTTAATCAACAACGAGGATTACGCAATAGAAATCAAGTTCCAATGCGCGATGCTTCTGTAACTGTTAGACTTGACTGGATTACAATTGAAGAGATGGACTTTCCTCGTTTGGCTAAATTATCTTTACCAAATGTCCCAGAGGCAGAGGATATTCTATGCTGCGGTTCATTAGAGTACTATGACAAATCTTATGATCGTGTCAATGTCAAGAATTGCAAGGATTTGCAAAGAGTTGATCGTGTTTTTCACACAGTTACAACTACAATTGATCCAATCATCAGACAGTTATCTAAAACTGAGGGTAATGTCTATGCTACTGATGTAATTTTGGCCACTATTATGTGTAGTACTCGCAGCAATTATTCATGGGATGTTGTTGTTGAGAAAATTGGAGATAAATTATTTTTTGACAAAAGAGACAACACTGAATTTGATTTACTGACTGTCAATGAAACAAGTGTAGATCCACCACAAGATGATGGAAATTCTGTGAACTCTCCAAGTAATTTGGCTTTGGAAGCTACATTCATTAATCATAATTTCTCACAGCAGGTAGTGTATTTAAAATTAAAGTTTATATTTATTTCATTTCTACATAATGAACAAAATTATTCTGTATTAATTAAATAATGTGTTATTTATCTAGGTGTTGAAATCAAAAGAAGCACGTTATAAGTTTGATCAACCTAATCCTTTCATTTCTGAGGAAGAAAAAACTGTTGCCAGTGTTGCATATCGTTATCGCAAATGGAAACTGGGTGATGATATTGTGTTGGTTGCCCGTTGTGAGCATGATGCAGTCATGCAGGGACCAAATAATGAGCTTCAGTTCTTAACTATTAAAGCTCTTAACGAATGGGGCTCCAAAATTGCTGGTAGTAATGTTGATTGGCGTCAAAAACTTGATTCGCAACGAGGAGCAGTACTTGCAAATGAACTAAGAAACAATGCTTGCAAACTTGCCAAGTGGACAATTCAGGCATTGCTTGCTGGATCACACCAACTCAAGTTTGGCTATGTGTCTCGTGCCAATTTCAGTGATTCCAAACAACATGTTATTTTAGGCACTCAGCAGTATAAACCAAATGAGTTTGCCACTCAGATTAATTTGAATATGGATAATGCTTGGGGTATTTTACGGTGTATTATCGATATTTGCAGGAAGCAAAAGGATGGAAAATATTTGATCATGAAAGATCCAAATAAGACAATCGTTCGACTTTATGACATTCCTGACAATACATTTGATAGTGAGGAAGATGAAGATGAAGATGATTATGATGGAGAACCTACAAATGATGCCTTCCAGAATTAAATATAAAATAAAAAAACTTTTTATAAGTGTTTTTTTGAGTTTTTTTATCCATTTTTATTTAGAAACAGTAATCTCCATTTTCACACAGTAATAATAAATCAATAAAATTTTTACATATTCTACAATATTGTAAATACCAAAATATGTGTATTATTTGTAGTTAATATTGTAAATATTAGCAATTAAAAATCAGTTGAACTGAATTATATAAAATAAAAATAAACTCAGTGGCATACACATTCTTCAAGTCTATTAATGCTGTTCAAAAATAACTATTTAGATAAAATAAAAACAAGAAATACTGTTAACAAATTATAATGTTTTAAATTATTTTAGATTTATAGATTTAATAAAAAGTGTAATTGTTATGTTAAATATCATACAATATTTATACAGTGTCCTAATTTGTATTCAATTTTATATTAATTTTATATTTATACAAATAATCCAATATTAATTAAATATATTAATAAAATAAGAATTATTTATTTATTTATTTAAATGTTTATTAGTTGTTTTGATTATATTCATTATGATTTATCATATTCATATTTCAAAAAAAAATGTTAATATACAATTGCTATTAATAAATAAAATAAGTTATTTCAATAATGATATAACAGTTAATATAAATTTATTATAATAATTGTATAAAACTATCATCTATTAATTCGTACGGGGATAATATCAGTATTTCTATATTATAATATAATGATATAAACAAAGGTTAAAATTTATTTCTACACAACAGTTAATATTCTAATATATTTTAATGTCAATTTTCAACAATTACTTAAACAAAGTGTACTTTAAACACTGCATATTAAAAGTTAATTGTTTACATTTTGCTTGTAACTATTTATAACTGCTTGGATTTTCAGTATAGCTCCATTTAAATGCTCTTCCGTAATTTGGTGATAAAATACAAAACGTACAATATAATCACTGATTGCGAGTCCTCTTATAATAAATCTTTTTTCTTCTTCATCCTCATCATCTACATTTTCAAGTCTTTCTAAAAATTCTTTAGCTGTTGTTATATTTTTAGGAATATTTAAGTAAATTATGTTTGTGTGGAGAGTTATCATATTAACTGAAATTCCTATTTTTAGCCCTACTTGATTAATTTTTGTAGCTAATATATATGCTTTTTGATGGTCTTTTTTTAATATTGGAACAATTTCATCTAAAGCAACTAAACCAGCAGCAGCTATAACACCTGCTTGTCTCATTCCTCCACCTAAAACTTTACGAATTCTTCTTGCTGATTGTATAAAACTTTTTGTACCACAAAGAAGAGATCCAACTGGAGCACCTAAACTCTTGCTTAAACAAAAACCTACAGAGTCAAAGTAAGACGCTAATTTTTTAGCAGAAGTATCACTGGCAATAACAGCATTCCAGAACCTGGCACCATCTAAATGAACTTTTAAATTATGTTTCTTAGCAAAAGCTGATACTTCTTCAATCCAATATATTGGAATTACTCTACCATTATTAGTATTTTCTAAACATATAAGTTTAGACACAGGTTCATGCAATGTATCTTTACGAATACAAGATTCTAAATGTTTTAAATCAAATGTCCCGTCTTCCTCATTTAGAAGAGGACATAATGTTACTCCTGCAATTTGAGCTGCTCCACCCTGTTCGTGCTCAAATATATGAGATTTATAACCACAATATGCTTCACTTCCTCGAACATCGCAGTGATTCATTACTAAAATAATTTAGTTTTATAAATAAAATAATATAAATTAATTTATTAAAAATAAATAAATATTAAATTAATCTTAAATTCGGCATTTAAATTAATACTTACTTGCAATTAAATTACTCATTGTACCAGAAGGAACAAAAATTGCATCTTCTTTTCCAAGTAAATCAGCGGCCCTTTTTTCAAGTTCTAAAATTAAATAATGTAATAGTAGAATATGAAAATAATAAAATAATAATTGTTCAGTAACATAAATTTAAATATATATCTTATATTTTACTATTCACTGTAGGATCTTCTCCAAAAACATCGTCGCCTACAACTGCATTTGACATAGCTAGTTTCATAGATTCTGTAGGAGTAGTTAAAGTATCGCTTCTTAAGTCTACAATTTTGGCCTGTAATACAAATTTATTAAATAATAAATTTTATTTTAATTTCATATGCTTAATTTATCAATAGTGTAATAGAAAATATTAATGTAATGAATAAACATAATGTTTATAATTTTCTAATATAATTTAGTTATCAAAAAAAGTTCCTTAATTAGCCATTTTCTCACATTTTTTTGTTCAGCATATTTTTGAATTTCCAATGTTGTTCGTTTAGTCATATATGCTGACATTTTTGATGATTAGATGAAATTTATATCTGTAACATTATTAATTTTTAATAGATATTATTAAATTGTATTTGTTATATATATTTTGTTATTTCTAGATATGAATTCAATGAATGTATATAGGTATAATAGCATGTTAATAGTTTTTTCTATTTAGCAACAATAAAGATTAACTAAACCAATCAAAACTTGAATAAGTAGTGAAATCGATTTGTTATTATTCGAGTAATTAAAAGTCTACAATTGTCGCTTAAATAATAATTATGATCATTTAGCAAGTTGATGATTCGTTGTTTGTGAATCATTACACGAACAAGGCAACCAGGCACTTTCGCGTACTGCAGAGGTTTCAAAATAGTATTCGTCCTCGATATTAGCTTCCCCTTATATGGTGACTGAACGTCGCGAAAAAGGTGACCTTAATTTCTTGTTTGATGACGCGACACGCAGCTCCGAAAATGTACTCGCGAGGTGCAATTGATTATTCAATTGTACAATTTTTATAAGGATTGATTTTTGAACTTTAACTTTGACCTTAAACTTATTTAAGAGAAATATGCAATTTTTTTAATTTCGATTTTAATTTTTTACGATAATCCTAACGAATCAACAAATTAATTGATTATAAATTTAAATTGTTTAATTCGTCATAACATCTTCAAATTGCATGATTTTTTTTACGATATGTATTTTTACTTAGAATAAAGTAATTTTTTTTAATGTTTTGTTTTAATATTTATAATGCATAAAAATTTATTGCAAAGTTATATTAAGATAAAATTTAATTTAGTTTATTCAATTACACAAATAATTAGAGTGTGTGTTATATATTGGTATGATCTTTTTAAGTGCACCATATTTTTGGAATTTTACATCAATGGTTTATGGTAATAACAAGTTCTCAATTAAATTTTGTGTAATGAACTTTTGTGTTTATATTACAAGCTTCAAATTTAGAGCATTGAGTATAAGAAAGAATAGTTGATATCTGTAATGTTCATGACCATTACAGTTTAAGACCTTGTGCGATAAATCTTATGGCTCACGTCGCAAAATAAGTCATTTCAGCTCAAGTAGGACGAAACGTTCATGTATTATTCAGTCATCACATCCAGAACTTTGTTTGAAAAAAGTATTTCTTTAAATGGAAATATTTTATATATTTCATTAAATTCTTCCAAAATATTCTTAAATATGATAAAACTACAGTAATATTTGTGTATGAAGTATTTAATACAACTTTCGATTTACAATAAGAAACTCAGTTCTTGATAGATTTTATATTAATTGCTTTGATGTATTTAAATTATTTTTTAATGTTACTAGTTTGTTTATGAATCACAAGGAATATTGAATAATAATTCAAGACATGAATATTTAATATTATACATATATTTATTGTGTATCAAATTTAAGTATTTGAATATACATTTTATTTCTTTTATTTTAATATATATTTTACCCGAAAAATTAATTTAATTTGATATAATCAAAACATATGTAATAACCAGAAGAATGCAAATATAAAATTTATCATAAAGATTGTAGTAAGATTTCTTGAGAATTTAAATATCAATTTTTTGTAATTATAAGTTTTATTATTTATAATTACATATATAAAAACAACTGTTGAAAGTTACATATATGTTTTTCTATATAGCATAAATCATATAATTTAAATAGGATAAATATAATAATAAACATGATTAATAAGCTGAAAATTATAATAAATTGAATTAATCAAATTTTAATAAATACTCTATGTGGATTGATTTAAAATTATATAAAATATGGTGCTATTTTTATTCTCAGTATACACATTTAAAGTATGTTTATTAAATATATTTCAATGTTTTAATAAATATTAATTACAAATATTTTAATACAATTAAAATTTAAAAAACGTATATATCTCTATCTCAAGTGATAACATACATATATTTGTCATCAAATTCCACTTAATTAATGATTAATATAGTTGTAATTGACGTTATAACTGCTTTTTAATTTATTTAAATAAAGCGTACCTATTTAGCATTAAAAAAAAATAATAATCTATCAACTATAAATTTTATTATCTTAACCAAATACGTTACTATTAAATAATAATTCGTATTATAATATCGTATAAAAATTGTTTGTTTCTATAATTAAAACATTATGTTTCCTTCAAATTCCTAACAAATCAGACCATAACTCATTTGTTCATACATAAATATTAATTTTCTAAATAGAAATAATATTTACTCTACGTCAATAAATAACATAAAATAAATTACAATAAATGAATTTTCATTATGTCATTCATACTTAACACTTTACATAGATTAACATAACATTGATGTAATACACGAAAAGTTTTGCGCGCATATACATATTATTTTAAAGTGATCTGAAACTTTAAATCAGTACAAACATTTTTATTCACAATTATTACTTAATTATATTATTCAAATATAGTCGTGGATTATTTGCAAAAAATTATTAAAAATTCTTATTTTATATATAATGTATCATGTATCAATCTTTTGTTCCCTTTTATAAACGCTGAATTTTAAACTTGCATTAAGATGTTTATAATGATGTTCAATTTAATGTTAAGAATCATAATCATAATTTTAATACAATCATATTTTTAAGAATATTACAATTGAAGGATATAAATGTTTCTGGTGGGAAAAACTGTTTTTTTTATTTATTTTCAAATAATTTGTTAAACTTTGTTTGTTTAAAAAATCGTTACAACGACGATCTGTTTTTTTTTCAAAAATGTTTCTAAATATATACCGAAAATTCGTCAATATTTACAGTAAAACTTCAGTATTTTCTGACTGAATTTTTGTTTTGTCCGTGAATTACTGTGTTTTTAATAATATTTACTGAATTTTCGGTAATTTTTAACGCAACATTCTTCTGCGTGTGTGCAAAATTGTTTTGCACCCTCACAAAGAGATGCGTGGGGGTTCCGCACCAAACCTCCCCTTTAAAAAATATAGTTACACCACAAATTCGAGGTCATAGTGGTCTCAGCATCGTATTTTGCGGGTCTGTCCTCAAAAGACTCATTATATATCTGCGTCGATTTGATGACAGACCTCCAAACTATCATCCGTAAAATATTCAAATTACGTAAATTGGAAACATAAAATGGCCGTTTGTGCTCAAAGGTCTCATTTGTTAAACTTATATTTAATATTAATAAACTAAGATTTTTTATTTTATTCATTAGTTATTTAATACTTTTATTTTTATCATACAGTAGACTCATATATTTATGTACAATTTTCCTATTAGCACGAGAGTAAACTTGTATCCGTTTTAAATGCGCATTTAAATTTGTACTTACACACATACACACACATATATATATACATATATATATATGTATTATGATAAATTGAATCGGAAACTCTAAGAGATACATTCGCACACTCAGAGAAAAACTGTACGGTTGAAACAACCGAAATTGACACAGCAGATTTCATTTGGTTTATGAAAATGAAATTTCAGTTATATCAACTGTAAATGTCCGTTAGTTTCAATATTAACCATATTTAACCGTATAGTTGTGATAATAGATGATTATATTAACAAGAACTATATATTTTTTGTAGAAACCAGTTTTACTGTAATTTTCTCGCAGTGCATTAAACGATTTTTTAATATGATAGT
>JABFQC010007097.1:0-10308 GCA_022817085.1 Psilanteris sp. ZL-2020
ACTCTTGTCCGTTGCCAAATTTATTATTAATTACAAAATTTTTTTTGTTATTTTGACTACCTAAAATAAAGGAGAAAAAACATCATTTACCTGAAAAACATAAAAAAAAATTCAAAACGCACTTCATTAATATTTCTATTTTAAATCGAATTTAATTTCGAATTTAAAATATTTGAATTTTATTTTAGTATCTCAATTTCGACACTTTTATTTTGTTTCCTCGCGTGTTGATTTGATCATCGGCGCGGGAAAAGCAGTGTCGTCATCGCGTGACGTATGCGTGGCGCGTGTGACGAGTTTACGTGTGTGACACGTTCGCGTATGTGTGACGCGTGCACGTGTGAGTATTCGGCCCGTGTGACTTCGGAGACACGGGCACGTTACAGGGTATAGGCGCGTAGTAAAATCATCAGTCGGTTTTCTTTGCATGTCGATATATACTGATGAAAATCAAGATTTTGAGTACTGGCAGAAATGCTTTCGAAGTTTATTTCCCGCTAGAAGTTTCTGCTAGATTTTTTATACTATAAAATTATAATATATAAATCTAAGCATTGTCACATGATGTAAAGGTTGATAGGCATCGAGTTGTATGCGAAAAATTACACTTTGAGGCACTGTTATTTCATAAAACCGGGAGCATCAGTGGGCGGTATTTTTTATGGATTTAGCTACTGTTGTTTATCTTTCTTTTATTATAATAATTGTAATCACACCCAATTAGAAACCACATAAATACCTGAACATTTAAAAACATAAAAAACGCAAGCATATTTAATAAAAACAAAAACAATTAAATTCGTAAAAATAACACCGCGCCCCACCGTCGCTTTATTTAACCTCGCCGCAAATAAATACATTCAATTCCATTTAGAAATATATCGTCCAATCCAAGTAAGGTAATAAATTCCTTTCGTGTCCAAAATTACAATAACATTTATAGCTAAAATATACGAACAACAATTTATGCCAAATTCATTTATGAGCTTATGGGGATTGTCCTAAAAGTTTCTCCATGAAATTAACTTTTGCAATCGATAGTCCGATAACTACGCTATAATTTAAGACTAATTTTTATAATTTTCGAGTGTCCGAACGTACTCGCTTTCGAGCATGAACTTTGCCATACCGCTACGGGGACGTGTATGTTTCTATGAGCTTATGGGGGTTGTCCTAAAATTTTCGCCATGAATTTGACTTTTGCAATCGATAGTCCGATAACTACTCTATAATTTAAGACTACTTTTTTTAATTTTCGAGTGTCCGAACGTACTCGTTTTCGAGCTTGAACTTTGCCATACCGCTACGGGGACGTATATGTCTTTATGCGCTCATGGGGATTGTTCTAATGGTTTCCCCATCAAGCGCATTTTTTAAATCGATAGTCCGATAACTACTCTATAATTTAAGATTACTTTTTTTAATTTTTGAGTGTCCGAACGTACGCGTTTTCGAGCTTGAACTTTGCCATACCGCTACGGGGACGTGTATGTCTTTATGCGCTTATGAGGGTTGTCCTATTTTCGCCATGAAACTGACTTTTGCAATCAATAGTCCGATAACTACTCTATAATTTAAGACTACATTTTTTGTTTTTTTAGTTGCGCAAAAAATTGTAACGTCAGTAGGCGCGATATGGTCGAAATGACCGCGACTCACTTTTCGCACATTTTTTGTCTAAAAGGGGGGAATAAATCATGTAAATTTGTATGAATTATTATTCAGAAAGGTTTAAAAAGAATTTACATGCGAGTCAAATATATACGTTCCATAAAAAATATTACTGAAAAATGGAAAAAATGAAATCGGGCGGGGAAAAGACCGGTGCGCGCCCACTCCCGGGTTAAAATAAAATAAACGTTAAAAGAAACATGGGCACATAGATATTTCAGCGTAACGTAAGTAATGTAAGGTCGAAAAAGTTTTGCAATTTTTCTTAGAATTTATTTTAACGTCAACATAGAACGCTAACATTTCAATAAATATATAAATTAAACAAATTCTTTAATTTAAATTATTTAAATTTTAGTTTTTAAACATTTACTATATATTAGGCATGACCAGCCGTATATTACTCTTACACTGTAGTAGATTTAAAGGTTTATTATATTCGCCATTATATAGGTGTTCTTAAATATGAAGATTTATTTAACAAAACTTTGTGACTGTGCACAAATTATTTGTATAATAAACTTATTCTCCAGATTGACTCTGATCTGAACAAATAATTCGATTAAGCCAGAAAAATTGTAATATAGTAAAAGCACTTTTGTTTATTTATTATTAAACTACTTGGTATATACAATTATTTGAATTTAATTGTAAACACAAAACGTTCATTCATTTATTAGTTGACACAAACAGAGACCGTAACCTAAAAACCTGCTCTCGATATTTGTAATATAATTGGCAATGTTGCCAAGTTGTAGTTTCAATTTCTTCGCGACATCGTAGATTACTGAACATATTTCGGTGCTTACGGTTGGAATCTTGAAATAAACAATGCATTTGGATACAATAGAAGTTATATATAATTATAAGTAAGGGCGAATGAATAGAACAAACAACACTTTGTCAGTTGAATATATATCGTTAAAGAGCGTTGATATAACTCCAACGTAGCTTAATATCTATGTTAAAATTTGCGGGTCCTTCCCGCTCTTATTAATTAAAATTCTACAATAAAAAGTACTAATATGTATTAATATTAAAATACATTTATATAATGATTATTAAACTAAATTATTATAGTTGTAAGACAACCGTCTTTTAATATTTAGGCATATGAAATAATATAAAATATGTTTTCATCTGTGTAATAAATAATACATATAAATATGGCATTTCATATTTTAAAAATCCTATAATTATGGCAATATTGTACATTTTTATAAATTCATCTGATATTAGTAATACGGGAATATATATATATATATTCTAGTTTTTACCTAAATAACACGGCACTGTTGTTTTTTAGTTTTTTACACAATTTGCATCAAAAAGTCTTTGTACCTGGAGGGTTCCATTGAAATTATTATGATATATATTATTATTATCATTATATATATATAAATACGCAGTATTTTTTATTAGAATATACAATTCAGTTAATATTTATAATTTTTTAAATATTATTTATATATGTATATATTATCTATAAATATATGTAATTAAATTAAAACTTAACGTTAAATTTATTGAATCAACTCAATTGTCAATCGAGAACAAGTTCTTTCCAGGTTGAATTTACGTGGAAAAATGGATCCTCATACATTTTGAATTCTTAGAATGCAATTCTATTGAAAACAACTAAAACAAATAACGTACAATTATTCATTATGACCAAAATACACAAATCCAACAAATTCTTTGTTTTTCGTTATTCAAACGTCACATTTCGATGTATCCAAAAAGGCCGCCTTTGTACTTACCAAAATATATTTTTACCAGGAAATTTCTAAAATTTAAAATATCTGCTTATTAAAGGTATCTGTGAACATTTCATAATTTACTTTCTTTATAATAAATCAACTCATTGCTATTTTTAACCGCTAATTTATACTCAAGAAGGATTAATAATTAGTCAAAGAAATCATATATAAAATCAAGATAAATCTCCGTTCCATCGGATCTATATACTATGCATGTATATAAATGATTCAAAATGTACTTAAAAAATGACAAAATATTTATAATCGGGACCAGAAAGACGCCTTAGCCGCACGTTTCATAATAAACTTTTATGATATAATTTCATTCTTCATAGTCCTGCGTACGCATTGTAAAACGATTCACGGATCACGTTTTAATTACGTTACGCGTCTGCATATATTTCGTTTCGCTCTGGACAAGTGATAAGACTGAATTAAATGTATGTACGTGTATTATATAAGGATATTAAATGTGTTTCGAATATTAAATTCTTCGCGCGTATTTGACTTACGATGTCATAATTTTAAATACTCTGAAAACGCGTTTCCACTAATTGAAACTTGAATCCGCATTGTGTATACCCCCTCCTCTAATTCGAAAATACTCAGCACAAACAAAAGATCGTCATCATTCGTTTCTGCTTCATCTTCAATTCACTGCATAAACCATTTCATATTTACGAACAAGAAATTTTATATTGTCATTATTTTTAATGGCGCAAATTTTTCACGACCAGTGAAAAAGTTAAACAGTCATCTTAAAAACGTTAATTATTATTGAAATCGCATTATAGGTAGATATCCTAAAATCACGTCATACAAATAAACTGCTTTTCACGTAAGCGTAACAATTCAATCGGCAAGCAATCATAAATCGTCCAACAGGTAGCGGATTGTCACCGAAAACAATCCATGGTATGTATTATAGTGTAATTATGCCTCCATTAGTCATGCGTCCTTCTTTGTTTGCGTCTCTTCAACACACCCCAAACATAGTCCGTCTCCTTTCCGCGCGTGTCCATTTGTCAAACACAAAACAAAAGTCACCTCAAAAACCGTCGCAAAATTCGAATCAACCAATTCCTCCGCCATTGTTGCGAAACGAACAGCCATTTGTTCTAACAACCAATAATCCCCCCTCCCCCCCCGTTTCCCTCTTTCTTACAGGCTCAATGCAAAAAGCAAACTGAAATGAAATAAACCAACGTCCAAATTACAGACCAGCGCGCAAAAACGCTCTCCTAATCCGCGATCAGGAACGCCTCTTGTAACAATAGCAATCGGCCGCGCTCGAAACAAAGACGCTCGGACGGGCGCGGTCGCGACAGACGGAGACAGCGACAAAGCGCGACCAAAAGTTGCGACGAAACAAAGCGTTGCGTGCGCCGCCGTTCCGTGTGAAAATCGTACGTACACGGGTGGTGGCATTGTCGGGCTTCGTCCGTGAGGGTCTGTGAGCGAGACCGTCGCAAAAAGCGAAAGGAGGCGGACGCCAGGGGCCTAGGGACATTTATCGGGCGAGATCGCGCGCGCTCGTGGCCGAACGTTCACGGACAGCGTAGTATTCGCGGTGTGTCGCGTTCAGTCGATTGCAGTCGGTTGCACGTGCTGGTGCAATTTCAGCGGCATTTCGAGGCATTTGCATTTGCGACGAAGCGCTCGGGGTACGACCGTGTGCGCGTATTGCGTGTTAATTTGCGGACGTGCGGCCTATGCCGCGATTCAGCGTGGTGCGCGGCGGCTATCGCGCGCCTAGCTTCGCGTTGCTATGTAGCGCGTCCGCGTTGCGTTGTCGTTTCGTGAAACCGAACGGCACCGAGACGGGGTCCCGCCTGTAGCTTGGACGACTGGAATGGCGCGCAAATGTTGCGTGCTCAGTTGCAACGGAGACATTCGAGAAGCGCGCGCCAAAGGATTGCCTTTGCACAAATTCCCGAAGAACGCGGATCTGCGGAGCAGGTGGTTGGCTAGCGGCGGTTTCCAGACGGACTTTAAGCCGACGCCCGGTGAGCTCGTGTGCCACCGACACTTCAGGAACGCGGACTACGAGAGCGTCAAGGGACAGAAGTTCTTGCTGAAGCGCGGCACCGTGCCGACGGTCTTCGCGGATTACGAAAATCATCCAGGTGCTGTGCTTATTGATTTTTATCGTGCGCGAATTTGCGCATCCACGTGCTCGCTGCGCTCACCGCGATTCGGCGTTACACAATGCGGTGCGTTTCTATTTACGTCAAATGCATTTGAAAATCGGCACGGCCGTGCCGTCGTCGCGGGTTCGCGCGTTGCTCGCGATTGCGGGCGGCGATTTCGGCGCGACGGCGTGCACGCGCGAACGTCCCACTGACTTCGTTGTCACGCCGAATCTGCGCCGTTTTTATTTTTGCCGTCGCCGCGCGCGTTAAAAAAGTCGTGTTTATCAACAAGCCGCGTTTTTGAATTTGGCTGGCGGTTGGAGTGGCGTGCAATTTTTGCGCCGCCGAGCGGCGGTTCGTCCGTGCGTCGTTAATTTTAGAAATGCCGGCTTTTTTTCGTTTTATGTTTTTCTCGTAGTTTCGCGGCGTCGGGGCACGTTGCGGTCGAGGTGTTGCGCTTACCTGGCTTTGCCGGCTATTTTCGTCGGAATTATTCCATAAATGTGAGAGGTGCAGGCGCGCAATCCGAGTGACATTACTGCCTAGAGTGCTTCGATCGTCTAATGTTTATATAATTTATTGACTCGCTTTTTAATAATATCGAATTAAGTCTATTTTTAACGAATTTTTAATTGTGACTTCTTATTGACTGGATTTATGTATTTTCAGTCGTGCGTTTTTTGTTATTTTTTTTACGCGGTCGTTACAAAATTTGTATTGTTTGTGACATTTTATGATTGTTAATTCTCGCTTGTTTGTTAATACTTAATATAATATTTATAGAAAGTGAATCTTAGAAAATGCATTGTGTTGAAACAATTGTTTTTAATTATTTTGTTTGCAATTAATTGATTCATATTTATAACGTATTAAACAATTAATTGTATTCCTGCATGATATACGTTGCTTTCCAAGTAATTTTAAACCTATTAAACAAACACAAAAGTTGATAAATTAATCAAGTCAATTTTGATTTAACTTGCATATAAGAGGCATGTAATTAAATACTAGACATTTATAAACATTGTTAATTAGATATCATTGATTTAACAAATTCATTAAATAAATTGATAAATTAACATTGTAAATGAATGTGTTAATGCAAGTAACAACTAGATAATATGTAATTGAAAAATAATGAAAATCCTCTTTATTATATTCTTCTAATATAGATGTTATATAAATTTAATTGAAGAATTTATTCAAGTTATCGCAAGTTATTGTTATTGAATAAATGTGATTTAGAAAATAATGTCTTGTTGCTTTCCACATTTCAGATCCAGTGAATATTTACATGAAAGAAATTTTTTATCCACAAGAGGATTCAGATTTGCATGAAACAAATCTTTCTGTATTTGATAAAGCAGTAATTGAAGCAGAGATGCAGTTGGACAGTGAAAATATACTTGATCCAAATATTTTGGAGTTAACGAATGATGAGAATTTGATGATGAATGATGTAAATAAAAAAGATGAGAACATTTCTCCTGATGAAAAAGTCAAATATATGAATAAGGCAGGACTAAGTTTTTACCCTGGTACAAAATTAGAGGCTAAAGACTTCAACGACCAATGGTAATCATACTTTGATACATAGCATATGAATGTATAAAGCTTATTGCTTTTTTTATAATTTTTGTACTATACTGAATGTAACAAAGAATATTTAATTGGTTCAGTACAACAACAATTATTGTTATACATATAAATTTATTTTACTTATAAGAATAATTTATTATTAATGATTTTTAATCATTGGAATGATAAAATTAAGTTATCATTTTAATATTACGTTATATATTTGAAATTATGTATAGATTCATATCTCTTGATATTACATAGTACACAGATAAAAAATCAAGTACATGTAGAATATAATTTTGTAAAACTTTTTTTATTATTTTGTATAATTAATCGTTTTTATTTTTGATCCTTACAAGTGAATAAATTTTTACATTATTAATATTTTAGTTAGTAATTAGGCTTTAATAAAATTTTGTATAATTTTAAATTTTTTGCAGGTATACTGCACGAGTTATTGAAACAGATTGGGTTGATCGAGAAGTATTAATACATTTTGATAAATGGAATACAAGATTTGATGAATGGATCCCTATGAACAGTTCTAGATTACGAACTTTACAAACTCAACCAAGGTTAGTATTGTTATATCGTTGAGTTTATATTTATATTAAATAATTTAAAGCTAGAATTTATTAAATGTTCATATTTATCAGTAATATATTATATTGGGTCATAATAATTATAATAATAATCTAGAATCATGAATATAATAATTAAATGACTTGTAATTATTATTATTTTGTTTGTATTTTTAAAATCTACTTTTATGAAAGTAATTGTCTATTTACAATTTTAGAAACTTTATCGTTGATTGGTTATGATATGTATTATTTTTTTCTTTAAAGCGAGCAGCCTTGGATGCTGTCATCGCCGTAAGTTAATTATTTTATATTATTAGTAGTGTAGATATTTTTTATAGTACAATTTATTATTGGTCATTGTCTGTACTTTTTAGTAGTGTTTTTAAAATGAAGGTAAATGTCTCTAAATGAATATTTGTTGTCTACTTACATCATTATTGAAATCTTTTTACAAATATTATTTAGGCTTCTAGTAAAATTTAAAATAATTTATTGAATGATTAAAATGTTTGTCAAAGATAATTTCAACAATAAATAATTAAAATATAAATAATATATTTCAATTTAAATATATATATATATATAATTATACACAATATTATAAAATTTAATAATTTTATATATATATATATATATAAATAAACTTAATTTGTGTATATGTCGTAATAATTATATATAGCAAATATAATTTATTAATTCTTTTTAAAGTTAGTGTTTATATAAATATGAGTGATTTTTTATTATTTAAAACATTTTTAGTGTACTTGCTTTCTAATTTTAAAAGTCTATTTTTGATATGTTTGTGACAATATACAAATGAAAAAGAAAAACATTTGTTTACTAACTTTATAGAATTATCAAGTTGCTTATTAAATAAATAAAGATTTTTTAATACGTGAAAAACTAAATAAAAAATTAGTCTATAATTGAAAATATTTGGAGTTGTCTTTTTCTTATATATTATAAATGAAATGGAATTTTGCATGAATATTGCATGTTATTTTGGGAAATATTTAAGTTGCATAATTAGATATATTTTTGTAATTTATATTTTAATTAATGTATAAATAAAACATATCGACTAATATTTCAAAAATTATATTAATAAATATATTTAAAAAATAAGTATTGTTGTATTATATTATATAGATACCCAGTTAATCTAACTCCTTCAGAATTTCATACCAATTTTTACTGAATATACTCTCAGTAAAAAAATTAATTTTTTATTATAAATACAATTTGGAAATTATTTTGAGAAACATTTTATGATATACAATGTTTTATGACTTGTATGAACTTAATGTGCTAATATGTATTTATGTTCATAGAGATCTAGTTGTATTTCAAATTTACAATAATATATAAGTATATAAATATACTATTACATCAAGGGTCGCGGCAGTTTTAAATATAAAACTGGTATGCTTTTTAGGGGCAAAAATGTAAAAACTGAAATATAATATATGTATATATATATATTTAAGTATTAATATTCTTATAATTTTAATTTAAATTATTTTTAACTTCCTATATAAATTTCAGTTCCACTTACTGTTATAGTGTTCATGTAAACTTAATATTGTTTATATAGTGAAAGGAAATTTATTGTGACTAACATTATTAATTACTGACAATATTGTAGTAAACAATCATATAGAAATATACATTTATGTGGCCTGTTAAATAATGATTTGTCATATTATAACTACAGTTACTGATACTGTAATATTTATACAAACCAAATGAAATAGAACTTTATATATTGAATACTAAATTTATTACAATTATTAATAATTTTTACTTGCATTTTATAAATTGTAAATAATTATAGTTTGACATTTGAGTAGGTAGTATTTATTGAAAGGATAATATGTTAAAATAGAATTAATTAATAATAAAATAATGCGCTGTAGTTAAATTATATATTTATAAGAAAAATAAAAAACAATTTTGTTTGCATCAAACAGGAGCTTAACTATTTGGCATGTTGTTAATTGATAGTGAAAATATATATTTTGAGATTTTTACAATTTATACGATTACCTGTTCAAATTTCTCCAATTCGTGACGAATGAAACTCCTCTGTCACCACACAACTTATTTTTATAGTAATTTTTAAAATTGTGTATAGTTCTATACTTTTTTCTTTTTGAGATTTCGCAAAATTAAACATTATATGTATATGTATAATTGTATATAAATATATTTTATTTAATAATATAATGTTTATTAGTTATATTATTTCGATTCCATTTTTGAAAAGAAAAAAAAATATGAATATATATGTATTGTTTTATATTATTAACAATGAAATGTGAACAACAAAATTGAGAATTAAAAAAACAATTGATAGTCATTTAACCTGGTTTATTGAATGAATATGAATGTGGAACGAAAAAAGATGGGTGGAAATGGTGAAAATAAAATATGGTTAAAAAAAAGACGTCGTGTCCGCAGGGATGCTAAACCGAAGGAGTTCGCGGTCGGAGAGCGGGTATTGGCGACTTGGGCGGATGGCAGAAAGTATCCAGCTAAAGTAAATGCCGTGCTTGGAAACGGTAAGCGAATGACCTAACC
>JABFQC010007098.1:0-10308 GCA_022817085.1 Psilanteris sp. ZL-2020
TTTTTATTTTTTTTTCAAGGAGAAGACGGGAAACAGGTATAATGTGCGTTTCGGTGGGCCGGGGATTTTTTAAAAGGAAATATATTACAATGTTTTCTTTTTTCCCCCTTATTGTAATTTTTTCTTTTTAACAATCACTAAATTTTATATTAAATTTTGAGTTGATAAAAAAATTAATTTATTTATATTTTGTAAATTTAAATAAAAAAAAAAAAAAAAAAAAAAAAAAAAAAAAAAAAAAAACAAAAACATGTTCCAGATTATAACCAATATTCTAATTTTGAATGAATAACTAAATTTATATAGTTTTGTCAAATGTCACAAACATTTTTAATTAAAAAGAAAATTCGCGAATAGACTTATTTTGAAATTGTTATTTAATTTTATACTTGAAAGTATAAGACAATATATAACAAAAAAATCATTGGATAAAGTTAAGTAAAGTTAATAAAATCAGTTCTGATATAGAAAAGCAAAAGAATCAAATTATATTCTACAATTATAAATAAAAGTTGTTCAACCATTATATAATTGAACGGTATTTAGCTAGCGATAAGTAAACGTTTAGTTTTTATTCTTTTTAATATTACTTGTATTTACATTTATTGAGAGCAATCAAAGAAGAAAAACTGCGAAATTCAAACAAGAAAAATACTGCACGAAGTAAGAACTGAGAAAATGTTTCAGGGTGCACAATCCTTTCATCTTTTCGGGTCACGATATCGAATTAGAATCAGAATTATAAAATACGTTGAAAGCAGGGCTTGCATCAAAGTAGGTAAAAAAATAGGCTTGTTTTCTCTGTCAAACAACACACGAATCCAATGTCATGGCATTACAAGATGACCCCGCACGAGTATCGATGTCCCATAAATTCAGTCATCCGTCTCTCTTTCTCTCTCCGTTTATCCGCCCCTCTCCGTCTCTTTCTTTCTTTCACGCGCGTGATACACAGACGACCCCGGAGTGCAAACCGCAATGTAAAATCAACACGTTTTCTAGACCTAAACACAAATCATTCTTGTCAGCATAGACAAACGGCAACGTTAATTTTTTCTCACCGATTAAAGAAGAACAATACTCGAAGACACGCTGACAACGGACAATTTGATAATTACGCGATCCTGTTATATTTAGATATAGTCTTAACGACCTAATATTTTGAAATTTAAGTACTGACTAATACACGTTTAAGAACAAAAATACGGTTTAAACAAATGAAAAAACATTTTTATATTGTAAAATGAACATAAATGTTTATAATCATTTATGTATTATCTTAATTTTAAAATTTTGTTGTAAAAGAATATGTGGACTTTTTTTTACCTATTTAGAATAAACAAAAATTTTAAATCAAAAAGGATTTTTAAAAGTCCGATATCATTTTGTGAATACTTTATGTAGTAAATTGCTTTTAAACTCTGCACTGAGAAAACTAAGTCATTTAAACAGTAATCGCGCTTTTATATATAAATGAATATATATGTAGAATATAATATACTAATATATTCGGAATTTAACGTATATTTGATATGACAATGTAGTTTTCATTATAATTTTGACTTTAATGTATTGCAATAACGAAATTTTTACGACTTGACAAGTAGCACTTGGTTTTCTCAGTGTAAGGATTTAATATTAATTTATATGAATTTTATTAATTTGATAATTAAACTTCATTTCAATATTTTAAACGCACAAAATAATATCATATATGATATATACATGCGGTTTCACTTTAATGAAATTGAATTATTTAAGTAAATTGTTCTTGAAATCGAATATGAAAATGTATTAAATTTACGAAATTAAACGGTTACAGTTAAATCAAATACTTTAAATTTGTATAAAAACTGTATTAATTAAATTTGATGCGAAACGAACCCTCTGTAGTTCAGCGTTCCATTCTACGGTATTTGATTCCAATACATTACATAACAAATAGCAAGTAGCCATTATTATTTGTCTCCTATTTTTTTGCTATGGTTGTAAAGTTTATATAAATGTGTTTGTAAAAAGTATCACATGATTTCATAACAAACGTCAAGTGAATTTAATAATCTATATATATTATGTAACTGTATAAATAAGTGATCTCATACAAGTGCACTAAGAAAAATGTCCTGATTTAAAAATACCAAAATATAAAAACAGTATAAGTTCACACAAACCAATATCACTCTTATTTATTTGGTCTATAATACACCTTATAGTCGTCAATGTCTCACACAGAAAATAAGTTTCATTACACCAACTAACGATATAATTATACTTTTTAATGATGCTTGAATTTGTGGAATCCAATTTCCATTGATTGCTATCAATTGCTATTTCAAATAGTAATAGTTTTAACACCTTTACAACGTGACATATTGTATGACTAATGATTTATACACTTCCCCTCAAATTTTTATTTCCTCTTTGTAGACTATATTATTTTTTCTTCATTCGATTTATCTATAAATTACACTGTTATAATAAATGCAAAGACAAACATATATATTAGGGATTATCAAAACTTGCAAATTTAAAGCACAAGTAGAATATAGTACAATTTTATATTCTACGAGTCGATTATGAGTTACTCGAGTCGAAATTTAAAACTGTTTTGAACCACTTAAATAGTTTCAAACTAGGAGTTAATAGCTTTAAAGCTAAAAGGTTCTAATTTCTTATATTCTGAGTTTTTAGACCCTGATTTGAACCTCGAAATGTCTAAAATTTCCCGTTTAGGTTCTAAGAGGTTCTTATTGAAGGAAATAAAAAGAACTACAAAAAAGAACATTATATAAATAAAATATTATATATATTCATAAAATACAACAAAATGTTAATATTAAAGATGTAGACTAATATACACTGTAAAAACAAGTGTTTTGAAAGTGTTTTTAAATGTTCCTATTTATTAAAGTGTTCTTTAATACTAATGTTTGTATACATTCAAATAGAACGTTTTAAACGTTTTTAAAAAATAACGCTTATAAGTGTTCCAAAAAGCTTCTAAAAAGTTCTCGAAGGAACACTTTTTTTACAGTGTATTTAGACATGTTTAACTAACTAATTAAAGAGTTAACTTTAATTAACTTAGGCATGTTAATCTAATATAATTAGACCCTGTTTTGAAATGATAAATTTTAGACATTTCGAGGTTCAAATCAGAGTCTTGATTTCGACTCGGAATTCTTATCACTTATAATTAAAGTTCATATATGACTTTGTTTGAAAATAGAGCTCATATTTATTTCGTTTAATTCCCTTCCATTCATTTATTTTGAAATTATTTAACACGAACTGAAAATTTCGCCTCTTTGATATCAAAGTTAAATATACGTTCTTTCTCCCTCGTAGCTTATCTCTTTTGTTCGCGCGCGCGTGATACACTGGCGACCCCGGAGTGAACAAACCGCAATGCAAAATCAACACGTTTTGCAGAACTGTACACAAATCATTCTTGTCAGCAGTAGACAAACGGCAAAGTTAATTTTTTCTCACCGGCGTCAGACGGTGGCGGAATTAAAGGCAACGTTCCACTTAAGTGGGGCACAAAAATTTGCGTTCTACCCGCACTCGTGCTCGCGCTTCGGGCTTATGAATTTTGTATTATACAACCGAGACGTAGTTTATCTAATACCGTTGGTTTTGCACGGTATCTGGAAAAGCCACGATCATATTGTTTTCAGCTGTAAACGTTATTCCCGAATTCAAGCCGCGTTCCGTGTGTTTTATTGATTTGACTGTAACTTGTGTGATAGAATTTATCATTATCAGTGCGTGTCACGTAAATTATTGGTCATTAAAAAATCATCCCGATAACACATATCAAACTAGGTACGTTTCGGCAAATCAGGTCTTACCGTTTGATCTGCGCATGAAACATATTTATTAATGATCGAAATTAATGAAACTTAATCAGTGATTAAATACTTATTTTATATTTCTTAGTTAATTTTATGTTTCAATGACTTACTTTTATATATATATATATATATATATATATATATATATATGAAGTATTTCTCGTTCAACGCTGTATAATTAATTTATCTCAATTACCTTTTGAAACCAGAATTTGTATAACATATTTCGATACATTATATTACAGCATGATTTGATTAATATGTCGAAAATAAGACTTTTTGTATTGTAAAAGTTCTTGTACGCAAATAAATAATGTGAAATAGTAGATAATTTGTACTTTTAATTATATTGACTTTAGAATTACTATTCATGTATAAATACTAAGTTAATTCATCTAAAGATTATGCTTTAAACTGGAACAAAGATTTTACATTACAAGTATAAGCTCCCTTTTGAAACATTGATTTCAGAATTGTGATTCCGAATATGCTACAGTATTTTCTGAGATTAATTTTATAATTACTACTTTGTCAAGACATTTAAGAAAATTTATTAATGAAATAAAAAAATTTCCCGGTGCGACTGAGATTAAATAATATACAAAATAATGTTGAGAATTTGGTTTTACGCGCATTTTTAAAATGTTTTCAATTATTTTTACTACTTCGTTGAATACTTTGGAGAATTTTTCTTTGTAATATTTCTGAAGTGGAATATATTCGAAAATCATTAATACTTTAAAATTCCATTTGATACAATCACTATATGATACTACTGCAAAAATTTCATACATTTCGATTAATAATCTACAGTATCAAATATTCATATTATAAATTACATATATCATATATCATATTTAAAAATATGAAACTTGTTCAGCTATATCCTATGTTTGAGATATAATGGTAATATATGGAGAAAATGAACTGTTTATTCCGTCGTAATTGTTTATTGAAAACTATTAATTAGTACTTCATTTAAAAGAAAAGCAGTAATTAATGATGTTTTACTGAATAATGATTTTACTATTTAGACTATTCAAACTGTTTATTATGAATGCACATAAATTTTCTCAAATGCATAACGCATTAACAATGCAATTTCGCAACATATTAAATCAACGTGTGAAAAGTTGTTAACGCTTTTTGACGTTCTAAAAATAAATAACAAAATTAATTTGTTTATAAAAAGCTTAATAAATGCACTCTGTACGCAAACAAATATATACATTGAAATAAGATAATGGACAATTTGAATGCAACTTGTTCTATATTATTGTAAGTTATTCCAAAATCTTATTTCATATTCGATTATATCGACCGGATTAAAGTAATTACAATACTGTGGATTCATCGGATCTTAAACGAGATATTACTCAACAAACTACATTTAATGAAAGTCTTACAAGATCTGGCAGAGATATTTTTAATCTAATTAGCTAAGACCTAATCAGATCAAAGTTTGATCAGTGCATAACACGCCGATTTCAATTAATCCTATGGCTAAGTGAAAACCGAATTCGAAATTGATTAACGATGGAGAAATTATTTTTGTTTTGTTTTAATGCGGATAAAATTATATTTTATTCGTCAGCTGTGCTGTTTTAAATCCAAAAATTGACGCAAAATTAAATTGCATTCACTTTGTTACAATTATTTAATTATATTCTTAAACAAAGTTGTATATTGTGTATATATATATAGCGTGAAATTTATTCTAATCGATAAAATCAGCGAATACGAATGAAGTATACTGTATTGGTGTTCGAAGATTGAGTAATTGGGTGTTATTATCAAGTGATTATCATAAATTAGCATATTTATAATTAACGGTAATTGTACGGATATAATACATCAATTGAAGTATACAAATGCAATTGGGTGATTTTTATTTAAACACGCGGTAATATAATTTACAATGTTTCAAATTATACATTTAAATAGAATCATCTTGGATACCACTTCATTTAATATATAAATGAAGTCAATTTTATTTTACGACGCTGCCATTTTCTGTACTATAAATCCGAGGATTACAATATCGGTAATATGATCATGAGAAATAAATATTTTGTAGATTAAATCTGATTGATAAATTGATTTGAAGTACTGTGTAATATACCGAATGATAATTGCATTAATTATATCAAATCAAATTTAATTGCTTCATATAACATTTTAAAATGTTTCATTTTCCTCGTATTTTACACAACAAAATGCACACTGTTTTGTTAGTATTTTTGAAATACTAATTAAATTTGTAATCAAATTTCACTAATATAGTTCATTAGTGTTTATTATTATTTAATTAATTAACCCCATCTTATTCTGTTTGTTTAATTATTGTTAAGTTAATTCAACTTAATTAACGAGTAAAGAAAGAACTAACTGAATAATGATTTCCAAAGCGAATCTCCATGTTATTATGTCACGTTTGAATAATAATTAAATTTTTTCATGAAAGACTGTAAATAAGGTCGTTAATCAATTGCATTGTCAGGTTATTATTAAAGCTCGCGTATCTGGTAGTAAGTATTATTGCAAAAGTACCGTACACGAAATGTCATTAAGTGACACGTTTTTGACCTCAGCATTGCCAAGGTCTCGGTGTGTAATGTCGGCGTATTTAATGATACAAATATAGCCACAATTATCGTCATTGAGAAAGTCTTTAGTTATGACTCCAATCCTGAATGGAAAGTTCAAATGTATAATTCTCATGGCTTTTCGTAATTTTCTAACGTATTATAAAACACAGCAATCAAATCGTTTACAAATTTCACAATCAGCGATATTGTTCACATTTCTGCGTTCTACATAAATTCCTGACAAAGAAAACAATACGCGAAACGTCTCGCGTAATATTTAAAAAAGACAAAATCAAAAATTGCTGACGTTTGATCAAATTTAATACAGAAACAACACCCATGAACCTTGTTTATGTGTAAAGACTTTTTGACATCCACATCTATGCAGAATCAATTGCATACTTTAAAGGTGCATACTAAACCGCAGACAAGTTGTAAACTCGCAGTCTTGAAGTATAACATAAATGCAACGGTCAATGCCAACTTTTTTGCAATTAACAGCAATATAAATTGACTTTCCTAAAAATGAGTTTAACTTGATTATTCGAATCAATGAATTAATTATGGTATATCTTATATAGATTCAGTTTCAATATCTATATTTTATTGCCGATATCTTAATTCAGTTTCTTATTCATAATTACGATATCTCGGTGCGGATTCGGCACGGAAAGGAGTGCATCCTATTTGAATAATGCATGGCGTTTACGGCATAACGTTAATTGCGGCTAATTTATGCGAGTTTCGCGAAAACACGCGCCTCGATCTTTTTTTTTTTTTTTTGACGCGGCAAGAACATTTTGATTGCGCGACTACGGTACACTTAAAGCTAACTTCAGAACTAAACGCTGATGTCGGCGATTATGTCTACGTTATAAATTATAACGCGTCGCCGTTCTGTTTCATGGTACCACTAATTTATAGCCAAGTGTCACTTCACTCATGCACTAAGACACGCCCAATCGACCAGTGGTGTCTCATTAATCAGACTCTTCGTTTGCGGATCTTTGACAGTAGAATAGCCAAGTTGCGCGTGTCAGATGCAAGCCAAATGGACAACAGTCTCGCGTTTAATGTACGTTATATTACTCGCGGGTATTTATTCATTCGGACCCTCCCGCCATCTCATCTGCACTAACTTAATAACAACAATCATAACGATTTCAAGACGTACCGAAATTCGGCGTTAATTAATCAATCTTCCAACACAACTTGGAGCCGAAAGAATGATCGAACGCGGATTCGCGAGTGTTTTCAGACCATAAGTTGAAAACGCGTTCCACTTTATGCTCGAAAAGCGTTATTGCTATTGCGGGAGAAAGAAACGAAACCAAGTTTTGTATCAGACATTTTATATCTCACGTTCGTGGTTTATACACGTGTAAGATGAGTTTACAACCAGTTTATAATCCTATTATAAAACTATTGAATCGTTAAAACGCGACAGTAGCTGAGAAACTCACGAGCAACGTAATCTTATAATTTTTGACCTCGAAATTGCATCTTTATGAGTTTACAGGTTTCGTGTGTTTCCTGCTTATTTTAGCATCTCCGCGACGCCGTATTGCGATTCTAAAACAGCTGTAAAGTAAGCACGTACCAATAAACGCTTTTCTTCGCAGTGACAAAAATGCACTCGACATCGTAAGGGACATTAAACGGTGCCACTTCTGAACTATAGTGGGATGCTGTTACGCCGTACTTATATGCGCATTTAATGATAATAAAAGACGTGTAAATAATTCGTGTGGTTACATCTTTCTTGTTCGTTGTAGCGCACGTGTGTCCCACTTCTGCTGTCCGCGACAAAAAAAGACACGGTTTTTGTACTTATTTTCGACAGTTCCTGCGATTCAAGCTGCGCCCTGCTTGTAGTGAAATTGCAGATGATCTATCTTGATCAAGCTAGAAGTTCACTTATTGCAGTTTCTCTGACTGTAACCTTTCACTTATTATAACGGCGCTTCACCTATTGAAACACTTATCAACTATTCTTCAAGATACGTGCATTACAAAGAACTGGTACCAGTCAAATTGATTCCTTCATCAAAAATATGGAACGAGTTCGACGTGAGAATTTGTATTAAGATTAATGTGACAGATAATCGCAATGTCGAGTTGTCACTTGGCCAACAATTTGAATTATAATATTAATATTTATACATTGGGAACAACTCCTTCACATACGCCATATGGTAATTTCAAAACTTTTGGAACACACCTGACATACGTGTATGTGATATGTCTTATATAACTACAAACTATATGAAATTGTTTGGTACAAGTTTAAGAAATTTTCTAAAATTCAAAATTGTGTTTATATGTTGTTCTTGCGGGAAACAAATGCACAATTCATCTAACTTTTGAAACAATATATATAGTTAAATATTAATAACAATTAAGCAAGTATTTATCTGTTTCTTATCTGAAATATAGTTTAATTACATTAATGTCCAGTTTACTTCCATTTGTAATAATATTTGACATTTGTTCAAAACTTGCCATCACACACGCAGAGAACATTTTGTCGATTCAACCAAAATTCTGTTAAATTTACAAAATATTTGGTACATTCAAACAAATTTTGGTTCAATGAACAAAATTTTGATTGAATCGACAAAACTCGTCTCTGCGTGCACCATTTCTCTAGTCAAACGAAAAATAAAATAACAAAGTCCCAGATTTTTGAAGTCATTTCGACGAGTCATTGTGAATCAATTACATTGGTTCGTCATCAAGCTCAATTTTGACACGAAAATAGTGAAATATTTGTCGAACAAATTTTCCGTCAGAAGCTCGCAATGACAAAACAATCGCGGGCCATAATACGGTTACATTGTTCCGATTATCTCGATTCGAATCTGTTATGCAGCAAAGATATTGCGATCCGCTAGCGATACCACAACATACCTAACGTCTATTGAAGTTCGCGTTGGTGTAAAAGTATGCAGACACGGACAGGATCGACATTGCGTATATATACATAATTCGGAGCGCAGTTCTCTCGGAATAACCAGAGTGTGGCCGGTTTTACATTCCAGTTGTATGACAGCTATACTTCCGTTCAAGACATCTTTCAATTGGACTTCGACAAGGTCAGTTGAGCCTCATCGTAAAAAGTACAACATTCTGTTGACAAGACCATAAACACGCTTTTTTGAGCACATCGTTAATCATCGGAATCTCGACGCCGATAACCTAGATTTATAATTAATTCACAATTCATTATACATAATTATATATGCTATTTATTGAAACTATCACATCGAACGTTAAACGCAAAGTAGTTTGTCGAATACAAAAAACTCTCGGTCTAAATATTATCCATCCGGATTATTGCCGGTATATATATCATCTTCAACAATTCGAAAAGGAACATTTATAAATGGAAATAATTAAAATCGCGCTGGTTTCCATTATGTGCGGTTGGTTTATCGTTTTATGGCATGTAAGTTTTCGATCGGTTCTTAAATCAAGATAACAATTTTGAAAAAAAGCGTGTTGACAAGTCAATACCTGCGGCGCCAGAAAAGTATTTGCGTAGATAAAACTGTAATGTCGTTGACATTCAAATGCAAATTTTGCAAATTTTATTCGACTTTAGAAAACGTGTTATTCTGATTTTGTATTAATGCAAACAATATTTATTGCAATGAAAAAAATAATCTTACAAAATTTACCAACTATAATAATATAGATAATAATAGTAGGAAAAGTAGGTAAAAATGTAACTAATATGATAAATTATGGTTAGAAACTTCTAGAAATATGTCAAATATTACCAAACAAATGATAAAAACAATGATATCGTCTAACGTTTATTTACATTTTTGCTCGCTTTTCCTACTATTACTATCTAGTTT
>JABFQC010007099.1:0-10307 GCA_022817085.1 Psilanteris sp. ZL-2020
AGGTTTAATTAAATATGTACCAACGTTCTTATTCGGGCTATTAATTTTCTTGCGGGCTCTGTAAACTTGATTAATGTACAATATTGTTTTTTTTTTCTTTTTTTTCTTTTTTTTGTTCATTTTTTGTTGGTCGAAGAGACCTGTGATGCAAAATATTTAAAGCCATTATTTGTGAACTTGACAAAGGATCGCAAAATGGAGTTGGTTGGTTGATAACCGAGTTAAAAAAACATTGATTAATTCATTGAAATCGCAACTTTCGTTGTTATTTATAAGTGTCTAAATTAAATTACAAATAAAATTGTTCAAGCTCGTTCGCTGGTGCAGGCTAATTCAATTTCGTCCATCGGATAACTTTCCGAAAATGCAATCGATGTCATAACATTGTCCAAAAGCAGTTTAGTCTTATAGAACATTAATTAACCGTTTGGATCTTTTTTTAGAAACTCAATTTTCGACTGCGAATCGATACCGTTTTTATAATTTATCAGTGAAATTGTTTCGACAATTCGGTAACAATTTTCTGACCCGTTATCAATTATTTCACATCGATTCGAAGTCACGAAATGCTAAATTATTAAATCATAGTTACATAGGTTCAGGGCATACCGATTGCGAATTAATTAATAGCATATGCAGTAATGTTTGTTATTGTGTTTTTAGGTGAATTTTCCACTGTACCGGGAGACAAATTCCGTGAGTCCAATTTTTCGCACTCATCGCCGGATAAATTGCTAGTAACAGCACCATCATGGAGTGCTGTCAACCAGGACTTAAAATGGATATTCATGGTTCACTCCTACGGGTTCGCCTGTCTTTTTGGCTTACTCAGTTTCTACACATTTTTTTCCTTTCTAAACTTAAGGTACACCTTTGGTTAAAGGTGTATGTATTAGAACAAGGTTACAAATATATTTTATTAAAGCACTGACGAATACATGATTTATTTCTAGCTGTATTTACATGTAAATATATATATATGTTATAATTTTTGTATTTATATCCAGAGAAATGTATCTAATTCACAATCGATAAGCAATAAACAAATTTTGCACATCAATTTTAATATATTTTAACGTTACAGTGAAAGTAACCTTATTCCATACATATTACTTTAGCGCTTAACCACAGTATGTAATAAGTAATAACCAATACAATTTTTGTTCTCTTTCAGATCTCTTATTTCCAATCGGCCTTTCATGTCAACCATAAACATCTTTCTTTGCCTCTTAGGTTTATCTAGATCCGGTTGCCTTTTTATAGATCCTTATAATCTAAAACTGGTTCGTATAAATTAATCAGTTTATTAAAAAAGAAAAACACCAACCATTTTAACGCCTATTCCATTACGAAAACTTAATCCAAGATTAAATTTTTGTCATCAAATAACGTATGAGAACAAAACCGATACCTGCAATTAAAATCTTTCAAATTAAATTTAAAGTTTATTTGTTCGATCGTACTTGAAATCCAATCCTCTCCTTGTTATTAATAATAGAATTTATTTCTATTAACAGACATTGCCAAAAGTAATCGGATCGATACTATGGGACATAGGTTTTCCATTTCTTACGTCTGCCTTTTGCCTAATACAATTGGCGTTTCTTCAATTAACTCAGGTAAATAATACGGAACACGCACGCGTCGGATTCGAAGATGATAGAAAGCCACTGAATAACCGGATATTGTTTCAGCTCAAATTTGGTCCAGAAAAGTTTCAAAAAGAATCCTGTCTGTTTCTAGTGATAATATCTCACATTTCCTGTATAATGGTGAGCGATATCGCTCTCGCATTCCATAACCATTACATCACTAAATACGTGGTGCAGACGATATTCCTAATATGGAGTATAGTTTTATATATAACGTTTCTATATGCAGGGTATAAAATCATGCAGTTATTAAGAAGTATGCCTAACAGCATGCTCACGCATGATAGTACTAGCGCTAATCAAAAAGGTCGGTTTCAGATTAGTTAACTCAGATACTTATTCATCGATGGAAATTAAAATCGAACGAATACAATTTCCATCGAGCTTAGTTAGACCTGTGTAACTTTTAGATTTGCTATGTTATAAATTTGATCCGATCTTAACGAAACAACATCGATTAAAGCATTAGACTTATCGGAGAGTTTTACATAGTCAATAGGAGTTACTCAGTCATTTATACTACTTGTAATTTATAATAATTTATAGGCTTTGCAGTACATACGATCATCTTCGTAGAATCTATTCAAAATTAAAGCAATTAGACAATAGAATAGTTGAATAATGAGTAGTAGTGTTTATCATATTGTATATTACAATCAGTGCGCGGATAAAAATATAATTGAAGTTTTACTGTAAAATAAATGGAAGAAACAAACTTCAAATTGGTCTCATAAATTATGGTAAAATAGTGGCATAAACATAGTATTTTCTTTCTCGTTTATGCCACATTTTTACCATAATTTGTGAGATAAATTGGAAGTTTGTTTCGTCCAGGGTCATAACTTTATTTTATAGTAAAATTTCAATTGTATTTTTTTCTGTGTATAATATTTGTTGAATAATTTCTTATGGAAAACAAATGTAAATGAGAATTTGTAGCATATATACACAAGCACGCGATCAATGTCCACTCATTTATTCCCATCAGTTTGTATATAATTGTACATATAATTATTCTGAAATAGAAATTAGTACCGTAGCGATTCAATTTGTTGAATCAGTTTAGTACAAAATTGTTGCCAAATCAAAGACTACATCTGGCACACGAAAACATCGTATTCTACTGTGAAACCTTTTTGCAAGCCTTTAGCCGATAAGTCAACAACACTGACCATTTGCGTTCTTTTCGTAGGTATA
This sequence comes from Psilanteris sp. ZL-2020, assembly GCA_022817085.1. Classification (NCBI taxonomy): domain Eukaryota; kingdom Metazoa; phylum Arthropoda; class Insecta; order Hymenoptera; family Scelionidae; genus Psilanteris; species Psilanteris sp. ZL-2020. Next base: position 2,850 of record JABFQC010007099.1, read on the forward strand.
ATGCAACTCGCTGTGCTAGCGCCTTATAGTAATTTAGCAACGTCGGTTGCGACCGCTCTAGTGCCGACTCTAATTGGCTCGACTTTGACCAAAGGACTGTCGCAAGATGTCGGCAAAGATAATAACGTAGTTAACAAAAATCCGAATATTAATACAAACGCAAAAGGTAGATCACAATTATTAACCATCGCCAAGTTTTAGTTATATCATTGAACACGTATGATAAGACTAATATATATTGTTTTTCGACAGACGGTTTTCATTTTAATCAGTTTCTATTTTAATTAATTAAGACTAAACAGATGTATGATTTTTTTTATATAAATGATTATTTTTGTTTTTGTATGTGTAATAATTTGAGGTCATACATTTCTTTTATACAATTGATATCAGATATTTGGAGATTAGATATAATAGTAGAACAGTAGTTTCCAACAAAATTATATTGTACATTTTTAATTAAATTTTAAATAGACTCGCTATTTTAAAAATCAATTCTTCGTTTCTTCATATCATTTATTCATATGTTTTTTGATTGTTATTTCTTTAAACGTATCTATATCAATATATATATCAAAACTTTAGTAATATTAAATGTGTAGTAAAAATATACTTCTTGAATTTGGTTACCTTAAATAAAAAAACTAATGTATTCTATAAATGTCCAAATGGATACTTACAAAAAAAATCTATTCATACGTATTTCCTTTGACGTCAATTACTGTATGCATAATATATACTACATGAAATGACTTTGTATATATGTGTAAATGTTGAAAAGTTTTTAATAGTTTTTTTTAATTAATGTTCATATGTTTTTATTACGTGGCTAAAATAGGTTAATGTCTATTTTGTTGAACAGTAAGATTTTTATTCACATATATATATATTTTATATTCTATTTATTTTAAATAAACTATAAAAAAACTATTTAAACGAAAGTCTAGATTTTTCAAAATATAAAGACACTTTACTTTTTACGCGATAAAACATATATATTATATTATTATAGGATAAAATATAAAAGTATAAAGTATAGTGCATAATCTAATACATTTTGACAAGAGTAATGCTTGGTGAACTTAAACATGGTAGAATTACAATTTTCACGTTCATATATTCTTGCAATTCTCGTTCATATATATTTGCACATATTAAATATTACACAAATATAATCTACAGAATAGGTAATGAGAGATTCACTAGTTTGAAAACTTGGTTTCTACGGTGATTCGTATTTTGACATTTGCCAATTTTCAAATAATATTCCATGATCTCTTTAACGTGGATTTTGACTTTGTATGCATTTAGAACAAAAACATAATTGTTTTATCATAAACCCGCTCAATTATTTAGTACCCTGTTGAGTGTTATAAACATAGATCTGAGTCACTGCGCAGTCGCTTAATTAATTGCTTATAACAATTTGAATGATATTGGCTTTGATTGACAAAAATAAAAAAGGCATCTTCGCGATCGATCGATAGATTTATTTATAATTATATTCTGAATAGCAGCCTCTAGCGCGCTTAAATTTATAACAAAGACCTAGCGATGAATTTTGAATAGTGGCGATTGATTAGGTCAACCGTCTGATACTGAAGTATTCGCACATGGCATTGAAATTGCGAATAATCGCAGTAAATAATGCAGTACGTCCCGATCTTATCTAAACGTAAATAAACAGCTCGCGTGATGCAAAATGCATTGCATTTCGTGTTAAAAATAGCCGCAATGGCTATAAATATTTAAAAGCGATTTAATCTTATAAAACTGAATTGAAGCTTGAAGACTTAGGAGTTTCAGGCGGCCAAAGGAAAAGAGTTGCAAGTATATATGATGGCTGATGATTGACGGATAAAAGCAATTATCGTTTCCAAGAATTATTTAATCCTGAAATTACTCTTGGAGATGCGTCAAAACTAAAGTTAAAGCTTCTTCACAATTTTTCCGATTAAAACGCGTTTACTGAAACGTATAACAAATCTGGAGTAGATAAAATGTAATCGGATGAAAAATGTTTCGGATTATTATTGTTATTCGAATAATGTTTATCAAATTTGGATATTGAAACAATTTAATGCTATGCAGTTTTTGCAAAAATGTTTGTAAATTGGTGGAAAACAAATAGATTTTACGATAACGTAGGTACATAAATCCTTTATTCATTATGTTATAAAGCTTCCACGGCGAATTGAAAACTAACCACCACGTGAATTCATTAACAATTAATTGGTACCACCATTTAAATAACGCGTTCATATAAAACGATTATATGCGTTGTATTAAAAGGACGCTGACAATTGGGATTTACACCAGCAGCGTAATTATTAAATGTAGTCGTTATAGAGATTTAAATTTGCTTGTTTAAATATCTCCAATACCTTATGTTATGAAACATTTTCAACAGTATATATACAATATTCCTGTCATTAAACAACGCAATGTAAATAGAATAAAATTAATGAAAAGCATACGTATTGTTAAATATAAAACTATTTTTGTGCAATAATTATTTATTTATGGTTTTATTTATATATACATATATATACTTTGATGTACATATATATCAGATAGAACTCATACGTAACGCGCACGATTAAACATGTATATACATGTAGAAAAAAGTTACATTATAAAATACCATACTTATAGCTTTATAAGGATATTATGATTAGTATTATGGAAATTACTATACTTTGTAAAAATTTGTTTTATAAAATATAGCTAATTTGTCTAGAAGATATTGTATTGTATAGAAGATGTATAATAATTTTACAAATATTTAGTTCCAAATCTCTGAAATACCATGATGTATAGTAATTTTTAATATAACATTTTTCTCCGTCTATGGTTCTTTACTTTTAATTAGTATTTTCTAATACTTGAAGCACTTCGACATTAACGCGAAATATATTTTGCAAAAAATAGTAACCAAGGTGACGGAAGATCAGCCCGAGGTGTCGGGTGGCGTGATAGTTACTAAACCGGAACTGGCATTGAAGACTGATCGGGGGTCACAGCCGAATTCAACGGTACCAGAAGTCTACGTGCGGCCGCCGACACCAACTCCGTCGACCGCAAATCTGCCGACCATTACTGTCTTCAGTCCCAGTCGGCGAAGTTCTTTGGCCAGTCGACGCGACAGCGACGCATCGCGGAATTCGTCGCGGAGAAGCTCCGAAAGCAGCGTGCGCTTTATTAATGAAATGGATGATCCGAAGCAAACAGCGCGACAGGAGCCCGTACCGCAATCCTTCAGGCAAGTCATTGCATTCCGATCATTGTACTAGTCATTTTTTTTTTCCGTGTGTAGGAAGCCAGCGAAATAGATTATGCCCTAAAGTCGTAATTGCTATTAGTCGTTATTAGTTAACGGCGTTGTACAAACTGCTATTTTCTTTATATATGTTTATATTACACTGAGAAGACTAAGTGATGATGGTTACCACTTAAATGGTAATAGTTACCACTTAGTTTTCTCAGTGTAAGTATTCATTATTATGCGGTCAAAAATGATACGAAGCTGGTATTTTGATAACGGTGGCCGTATAATACGGTCCTGGTGGGACGAACAATTTTGTTAGAATTTTAAAAGGGAAGATAGAAGGGAAAATTCTTGGTCCGAATTTTGGTGTACCCGGAAGTGGCGGCTAGTCAAAATAGAGTAGTTGTACATAACTGTGCATATACCTAAATATAATTATCGACAAATTAAAAAAAATTATGTCAATGGAGATTTAAAATTAAACTTTAATGATAGTCATCAGTTTAATATGCTACAATTAACTATCACAACTTTTTATAATTCATAATCATAATGCGTATTTATGGCGAAAATCTATGTATCTTAAAGGTTCATTGCAATATCTATGGATATATTCACTGTAAAAACAAGTGTTCTGAAAGTGTTTTCAAACGTTCCTATTTATTAAAGTGTTCTTTAATACTAATGTTTGTATACATCCAAATGGAACGTTTTAAACGTTGTTAAATAATAAATGTTCCAAAAAGCTTCAAAAACGTTTTCTACGGAACACTTCTTTTTACAGTGTTTTTGATACTTAAGATGGTGTTACAGGAATATCATAATACACATTCATCGGACTATGAATATCCTTGGAATATGTCACGTACCATTAGAAAAATTGCTAATTATTGTTGTTTTTCAACATTATTTAATTTATAGAATTATACGTGTTCATGTATATTGTATAACTATTGTATAACTAATTTATTGTATGAAATACTTTTCCATTATTTAGTACTAAATAAGATAAGTTAAAAAAGTTATTTACGTTAACGTTGCAAACAATTGATAATTTAAATAAAATGACATTATATCAATAAGCGTAGTTGGATGATTAAAATTTTTTAAAAAATAAAATAATTAATACATCTGTAATGTTTTTTTTTTAACTTTTAATCAGTGATTCAAAATTATGAATTTTAATAAGTCAGTAGAGTTACACTTTACAATCTGTTTACTGGACTTATATTTAATTGCGGATAATTACGCCGACATCAATTTATTATTATTTTATTATATAGAAGTTGAGAAAAATTGTTAAAATAAATCACGAGAACCATTATATAGACATATATGAAATAAATAAAATTGTCTATTTAATTGTAGTAAGGATCCCACTAGACGCAGTCCTGACGTGGCTGGAAGGGTAGCACCGGTTCGCGAACGAGTTCACGAATCATCGACAATGCCTCGCAGACACTCGGAGAACGTCACTTGCAGTGGTAGTACAAGAGAATTACGTCGCATATCAGATTTTTCACACGAAAAGACGCGTGGCTCCCAGTTTAACATTAAACTGAGACGCAACAGCGACTACGCGATGCCTAAAAAACAAAATGCGGAGGACCAAAACAGACTTCCGAACGTACAGGATCTCAGTCCTCAAGGTACGAACATTATCGTTAATTTATTGCGATACAAAGTCAAATGCAATTATAAAACATTTTTGCTTCATAAAACAAGGATTGCTTGATTAGAATGAACCAATGAAAATTGTTCCATTTATAAATAAATATATAAATAAATATTAATGATTAAGATAAAAACGCTTACAATTAATTTTCATAAATAAGTTACTGTATTTTGGTTGACATAAATATCAGTGGATCCAAATTATACCAATGATTTCATATATTTATTAATTTCCTTAATTCACAGGCTCTCGAAGAAACTCAGATATTAGCGGTCTAACGCCCACCAAAACAGAATCCCGGCGTAATTCCGATGTGCCACATCGCCGCAACTCGGAGTTAGCTCAAATGAAGCCTCTATCCATTAATCGGCGTAGTAGCGAAATAAGTATTCAAATGCTCGACCGGAGCCCGACGCAGAGTACGAATGTTTTCGGAGAAAAAGATATCCCGGAGAGATCAGAGTCTGATTCAGATCATCCAGATTATAGCGAAAAAGCCGCACTCATGATTGATAAGCCGAAAGAAAAGAGTGACGACCCCAAAGGTCGCAAGAAGAGCCTGACATGGAAGAATGACAAGAATAAGGATGAAGATATAACGACAGAGACGAGTTTACTCGCGGACATCAGTGTGGCTAATAACCGCATTATGGTAAATCTTAATTAACATAACAAACATTATATTAAAAATGCAAAAAATGTGAAATGTTAATTACAACCCTAGTAATTTGATTAATATATTAACCATATATTTTCAATATATTTTTAATATATTGTTCATATAATAAAAATAATATTTTAAAATTAATACATTGAAAATATATTACTAATATATGAGTAATATATGAATGTTACGTTGAAAATATATGGTCCATATATTAATCAAATTACTATAGGGAATTGTACGATTTAAAATGCTTTAATTATCACGTTGATTTTCGGTTAGACATTAAGTAATTAAAAACAAGTACAAGTAGAATTGATTACAAATAGAAGCGTTGCGCGTTAGTATATACTTTATCGAAGGTTGAATTTTATTGCAGAGTTCGGATTGCATGCTACATTCAGTACTGAATCATATTGCATACGTAAATCGTGCCAAAACTGATGCACCTTTACATATCTCAGAAGCTAGCACAGCGGCCGCACGAAAATCTCAAATTCGACGAGTTTTAAACGTTACGTATACAACAGCTATTTTGGGTATTATACTTTGCATCGCGGATATTGTTAGATTATTTGGACCTTACGGTAAGAAACATAGTATTTTTATACTAATATAGTTTTATATTTAATAGTTACAAAATAAATTTGATAAATTAATTAATAAGTATTTTTTTAATAATTTTAATAAATTTAAATAAATACTATTATCCTATAATGAAAGTATAATTGCATTTGATATATAAATTGCAGGACTTTCTTATTACATTGTATTTATATAAGACGTGATAAATTATGTACGTGTATTCCTTTTATTTATTTAAAATATATATTAATTTTATATTATTCTGTAAAGAAATTGATATTCCTCATTAAACTGTAATGTAATGTAATTGTAATAAAATGTATACGATAATTAAAAGATTAATCGAGTTAATATTCTAATTTAGGAATACTATTCGAAGCTATCAAATACGGTACCGAGCCTGTTTCGACGCAATTACCGAGATCTTGGCCGTGGCTCCTTTATCAAACACTTTGTAGGAGTTTAGAGTTCGCAATGAGCTGTGCTATGGCAAATATCACGAAACAACCCTCAGCCAGTCCACGTCATCAGTACTTAAATAATTATCATAATTATAGCATGCGCGTCAAACAGAGAAATAATAATCTTTACATTTAAAGCAATATGAGATGATTTTTCTTATTTCTATAACAGGTAAAGACGCTGCAGATCACATCGTCTTTAAGAACATGCGATTCCGAAATATAAACAGACGGAATTAAAAATGAAAGAGGAAGAAACTAATTTGATAGAAACGAGTTTAAAATGTAATAAGCGAAACAAAACAAATATTAAGAAACGAAAGAGTATAAAAGGTTAATAAACGACCGATTTTCAGCTTATAATATTATGCAACAAAATTTTGACTAAAGTGTCAATTATCTATTTTAATTTATTCTTCAAATTTCAAAGTAAAATGTGGACTTGCTTTGTTTTATATATACTCATTTTGTTTGTTATACTTATAGTCAAAAAACTGTATTATAAGTAATTCTCGTGTGAACTGTTTTATTTTATAATTATTCCTTAACTCATTTTTTTTTTTTTTTTTTTTTTTTTTTTTTTTTTTAATATTTCTTCTTTTGATTCAACATGTTTATTTTTTATTTTTTTATTACTTTAATAAAAAAAAAACACAATTCAAATAAGAATTTTTTTTTTATATAACCTTTTATTACATATACTTTATTTTTATTTTTTTTTTTTTATTTTACTCTTCTCCTGACTCAAGAGACCCTCATTAACTCCCTATGCCGTCTTTTCCATACAAATAAAAAAGACAAAATT
>JABFQC010007100.1:0-10307 GCA_022817085.1 Psilanteris sp. ZL-2020
GACATATTTTGTATATTATTATCGATAAAGCAAGAAAAGTGCCATAAACAATGTTTTTAAAAATTGTTTATTACACAATTGGGAGGAATTAAGAAATTGAAAAATGAAATGAAATGTTTTATGTTCTACGAAGTAACTATATATTTATTCGTAAAAAAGAAATTATTCGTTTTAAAGCAAGCAAATATAAAGAATTAAAAAATTTTAATAACTTAAGGTATAAACTAAAGTATAAATTGTAACGTTGTTACGACATTGTCTGTCAACTATATAGGATTCTTGTATCGTTATGATTTAGTATATAGTAGGTTGTATATATAGTCGATTCACGTTGTTTACCGTCATTAGTATTACGTTTTATCAATTGTAAATTCGGCTAAATCAAACATTTTCTGTCAGTATTTTTGAACTCAATGATATTATTAATAATTCAAATATCAATAAAAAAATAAATTAATGATTTTTTGATAATGTTGGGAATTTTTTATAAGTTATGTATGCACAAACAGTAAATGAATTCTATTAATTTAAAGAATATATTCTTGATTATTAATTATTCAATTAATTATTTTATTTGTATATATTGACTTTTTTACTATTATTATGAATATACAACATTAAATGAAAATTTCATTTTGGACCTTCAAAATAAGCACAAATATTCCAAATATTTGTGAGTATATTAATATACTCATGTATTAAGTAATACATATATTAAGGATATATGAAATCATATACGGTTATAATAAGACATACGTCTCATGTACTTGGAATTTAATTTGTCACTTTAGGTCTGCTATGAAAAGCGTCGTGCTTTATACACAAATACTCTCGCTTGTATAGTACTTCATCTATTATGCATTAGAATGAAACATTTACCAATTGACATTCAACTATTCAAATTGTTAAAATTACTGCCGGCAAAGCAGTTCATTCGTTTTGAAATGTTCATAGAGAATGCACAAAATCTAAGCATATTATCATAATATTTGTGATTACATATTATATAAAAACTGTATATCACGCATTTGATTTTATTTTGACTCCAGTATTAAATAAGTCCTCTATGAAGTAAATAAGTAATTTAACAAAATGGAATGAAATTGTCCAATTGTTAAGTTTTATGTATACAAGTAGCAATAACTATACTTCATTAGATTTGCTTATTTAGTTTAGAGGTTTCATATGATTAGGATATATCATGAACAAATAACTAAATGAAAAATGTATTACAATGTTTACTAATATACGTATAAATGACTGTTTATAAATAAAAAAAGATTATACATGCTTCATCTTCTTATACATAACCTAAAAATATTAAAATTGATTTCTTCTGTTTAGCACTGAAAGAAAAAATATAGTAATCATGAGATGATTTGCTTCTTAATGTACATTGTTTAATATAAGATATTATATAAATAATATTATTTATTATATATAAAAGGATATTCGGTATGAATACAATTCTACCCTGCAATCGTTATAAAAGGTAGTAAATTTTTTACTAATAATTTTTTTCAGTGTAGTTCTAAATGTAAGACTTGTGATGTTATGTGTGTACATAGCAATATTTACATAAATTTTCTATAATTCATAGTAATTTCATTAAAATACTAATTAATGAAAATAGAGAATAATGATGAATAGAGGATCACATTACTTCAGTCAGATTAGCCATATCCATTATCTGAACTGAGATAACCATGAAATCGAGTCGATTTGGTTAGAAGATAATTGGCATCATTGTTGAATGCAATTCGATCGTAATCGGCACATAACTCTAATCATAATCTACATGAAAACTATGAGGTCGCGTATGAATCCATCCAAATTTTCAAAAACAAAAACTGGTCTGAAAGGAACAGACATATGTGTTCAGTGTTCCGCGCTATAAATATAAACGTGAATAAATTTAGTGTATACAATAATTTATAACAATTTAATAATCATTTCACCTGCGAATATTTCAGTGTATTTTTTAATGTTAAAATTTGTACGTATGTAAGTTAAAATTATTTCGTTTGGTGTAAATAACTGTAAATTAAATTTTGTGATATTAAATTTTTGTTTCTGTAAATTAAAATTCTAGTGATACACATTTAAAAATAAACCAACATAATTTCATGCGTAATGCGGATGTTAATAATCTAATTATTCAATTGCAGTCATCATATGATTGGTGCATATTTCATAAAAATTGCATGATTAGTGAATGTTCTTGTAATATTCGAACTCAAGTTTCTAAATCTATTTTATAAACTGAAAACTATTGGTGTGTAAATATATGTATATTTATTAATTAACATATAATACAAATAATAATTTAATAATAATAAATATAAATTGCTAATTTATATAAATTCTATGTTTAATTTTTGTTTGAAATTATATGAAAATTCTTTATTTTTCCATTATTCGAAGACCTACACCTATAAAATTAAATTTTGGTTACATACTTATTTCTTTATCCTTTTTCATATTCACCAATATAAAAAAGATATTCTCATTTTCCTAAAATATAGGATATTCACTACTTACTTATATCCTGTGACCATTCATCGAAAATTGTCGTATTGATATTACAATAAAAGAATGTTCCAATATTTGAAATTCTTTCTGTAACAGACATTACAAATTGAATTTACCTTTTCTGTTTTTCTTATAATGCTTTTCCTATTTTGCACTTAAAAATGTCGTCCTGAAATGTATAGTTAGCATATTTTATTAAAAGTAAAAAATTAAAAGTGAATGTTATAATATAACAAACTAAGTAATTTAAAATAAATATAATATTAATAAAGAAATAATCGAAAATCATAGCCAAAATAAAAATTAGCTAAATATTAATATAACCTATATATTAGGGAAAAATTTTTATGAGTATATTCAATGTATATTCAACATATTTTGTACATAATCTTGAATTAACATTGTCTTAATGGTAACACTATTGAGGCAATGTCGATATTGTTAATTCAAAATGTTCGATCAATATTATCTAATTTATAAAAGTTTCCTTTAAGTATAATGTTGATGGAATTGACGTTTCGTCAATTCTGTATGTTAACAGGTAATTTCACGTTGAAATTATGTTTGTGTTTAGTTACGGAGTTTAAATATACTCTACCTCAAGAATATTGTCATTAAAATATATTATATTATTATATACATATAATACAAATTAAACAATGTTGTTACTACATTATATACAATTCACTTTTTAAAGATTATTTATTTAACTTCTATAATGGAAGGAATTTTGCAAAGATAAAAACTAATAACAATAACTATATAAATTCTACTATAAGTAGAATGTTATGTCTTTATATTAAATTTATCACCAAAGCTTATACAATTACATCTGTATGAACAATAGACAACGAAAACTTGTACAAAGAGTGGAAAAGTATTATGTTAAATCTCGCAGATTATGTAATGCTTTTCTTATACGAACTGTAACAACTTTCTGAAAGGATAAAATATATTAAAATAAACATTATTGACTTAATTGTTTTCAGTTTATTCTAATAGACTATTATAATAATTATTACACAATATTAAGAGTAGATTAAATTTATGATGAATATTATTTTGCGTATGAAAACCGGTAAAAATAAAACTGTAAAATATGTTCCCTTCTTGTTAATACTTATTATAATATTATCATTATTTTAAAACAGAATCCCTATCACATATATTATATAATTTAATGTATACGTATTACGTGTTATAATACATTTTATTATAGTATTAATTTATATAAAATTTATATAAAAAATGGTTATGCATAGAATAGTAAATATACCTTATAAATATATATATATAAATATATATATCTATAACAATCACAAATTATTATTTTGAAGTGTATAATTATATCTGTACATGTAAAGTAATTAAAACAAAATGTGCTAGTACAATTTCAACAATATATTTCATCTGCCGATGGTGTCACTTCTTATCTAACGGACGCTGTTATTTTAGTATTCAAATTTAGCTAACATCTATTCATCTCGTTACTTTTATATTTTATGGTTTTATATTATATAATAATCCATTTACAAAACGAACCATTTATAGGACAGATGGGAGTTAAAAACTGTTTTAGTATTGTAGTTATTTACTCATATCGTATTGGAATAAATTATGCAGTATGGTAGTTATTAAAAAACTGTACCCGACATATAAATAGGGAAATAAATAAATTATTAAAAGACTATAAAACAGTATCAGAATCACTAAAACCAATAACATATACCACAACAAGTCACAAACCACTGAACGATTGTATGCGGTAGTTTTAAATGTCATAAAAAATAAACTGAGCAGTTACACGAACGATATTTGATATTTCATATCTTTGTGACACTCGATTGCTATTTAAAATTTTATATATTTTAAAATACTAACGTCAATGTTATATTAAACGATTTTAGCGTTATAGCAAATTAAGCGTATTTAAAACAAGAATTACTTTTTGCATTTGTAAATTATATATACATATTATAAAATATTTGTTTTAATCTTATAAAGAATTATGGAAGAAATTAATAAATTTCATCGTAATTGTATCGTATTGAAATTAGATTATTTATTGTGCCTGTTGTGTTATCTAAACATAAATTTATTTAAATACAAGTTGTAAATACTAATTGATTGGAACATTAAACGTGCAATTCAGATAACTCAGTTCGCATTCTAATTACGACAAACTATGTTTTAGTAAATAAACTAAATTTAAATATCGTAATTTAAAATTCTATATATATCTGTATATATAAACTTGAATATCCAAAGAATATTATACTTCTACTGGAAATATATAAGTTACAATTATACTCAGTTCATGAAAGAAAGGTGACAACAAATAGAAACGTATAATATATGAACAAATTTTAAATTACATGTTACTTGTGTTGTGTATATATGAATTTAGTAACTAATATGTATTATTACGTGAATAATTTATATACGCGGAGAAAAAATGCTTCAAACATACAGTAAATGTAGTTCGAAACAAATGTTTCGTTCAAATTTACTGAACTTTATATAGTACAAATTTTACAAACACGGAGTCAATTTTACATCGTAAAATGTAGTAATTATTTTTAACTGAACTTTTACTTGGTTTCTACGTGTACACTAATTTTTACTGATTATTCTAATTATATTGAACAATAATAATTTTATGGAATTTCTTATGCGCATAAATATATATTACGAACACAAAGTCACTCTCGAAAATAAATATAATGATTTTTAAAATTGCGTAAAAAGTGTAATTATTTGAAATAAGTGCTCGTTATGGAAATTTTTCATCTTTTTCATATTTTTCATATACAAATGAGAAAAGTTTTATAAAAGTTCTAATAATTTTAAAATTACGAATATTTTAGTTAAACGTAAGCATTCCTCTTCCAATTCACGCTCCTAAATACAAATTATTATTTATAAATACAATATTAATACGAAAGATTTGACGATTCAGAGAAATAAATCACCGTAATTTTTCTGACTTTTCATTTTTCAGTTTCGATATTATCATCATATCAACAAGCTATTTCTTTCTAGCAATAAAGATCTTGCTTTATACTCATAATTAAATTAAATAATAATTTATTGAATTTAAGCTTTCTGTTATGAACTGTTAACTTTATTCGATATATGGATCGATACCCTGATGCGTTTCACAAAAACGCATTTTTTTATATTTTGCACAATATATAAACTGCGCAAACAATTTTGTTCTTGAACGACTGTTTTATCGTTTCTTAATGGATGGAGCCACTTTGTAATTTATCGCAATAGCTCGTTAATCGTTAACGAGCAACCCGATCAAAATGCGACAAAAGGATCCAGTCTAAAATAAGTCATAATTAAATAATAGAAATTTTGGTTTAAAAATACTGTCTATATACGTTTTCGACACTAAATTTTTCACGTTGACCAACGACAGACGTTTTCCATTCTGCAAGTTTCAATCGACGAAGATGAAGTTTTGCTTGTTCTTTCACCGGCTCCGCCTCTACAACTCCCAGGATCCTGATACCCGTCGGTCGTCTTGAAACTTATCTACGTTATCGCGCTATTCGTTACAGCGTGTAATCCGATTCCGCAAAACTTTCGGTATTTATCAATTTGATTAGTTCGAGGAGCCAAGATGTTTCTAACAATTGTACCGGGGCAAAGTTCAAAGTGTCTATGAAATACTTTAAAACTTGATATCTAACAAACATCACGGAAGAACTTTACGCCCCGGTAAAATCGTACAAAATTTTCAAACATTATCGTAAAATCAACATTTTGATTACTTTTTTATACAGTGAGAGTTTCATTTTAAATGAATTTTTTTCAATCGCGTGAAATCTAATAAAAGTAGAAAAAAAACGCACGCTTTACGAACGCGACGTTGCGATGTATGAGATGTATGAAAAATGAGGATTTCAATTTATGTTTACTATCCATCAAATGTTTAAGTACTTTTGAAATGTGTGAAATATCTTATAAAGTTGATGTTTCGAGTGAAATAAATTGTGTCGTGTTTTATTTATGGGTGTTGAAATAATGTTTAGATACACGCGTGGGAATGAAATAAAATTATGAATCGCGAATTCTGTGAGAGTGAAATTTTTGAATTTATTGTTCGTTATATGTGTTTTACTCTTGATTTTTCAAACTGTTGATTCGGCTCTCCGTATACAAAGTGTGCTCAGAGAATTAATATTTATAATTGTTATGCGCTGAAATTAAATTAAATTAAATTGTGTATTAGTTAATATTGTTGACAGTGCATTCGCGATGTCCCGAGTTGTATCAATTTTATTATCTGTTCGAAAAGCAAATTATTTGATAATATATATGCGAGCAGAAATTATGGACTCAACATTCGCACGAAATATTATATTAATTTCAAAATGGAACTTTTACGAACGGCATTTCAAATTAACGGAAAATGTGACTTGGAATTATTATTTTGTTATTTAATAACAAAATGTATAATGATACAGACTAACAAAACAGGATCGCTCAATTATGGCGATTTAAACTTCACGAATTACAGAAATATTGATTTATATGAAAAGTAGTTTCTAAATTATTCGAATCAGCATATATATTATAAATAATATTATACAATATGGATATCAATAAACAACATTTATTAAAAATTATTTTTTAAGCTCCATTAAATGTAATGAAATATAATCACTGCGTAAATTTTGTTCAAAGAAAAATATTGATATCGTGTTTCTTATCTGAGCTGTTTATTTTACAATTTATATAATTAATTTTTTTGCATTCTCTAATTCATTCAATAATTGTATGTCTTAGATTGTACATTTAGTAATGCAGATAACTTATGAATAATTTTTTTTCTCTTAATGCATATTACATTTACATTTTTAATTTACGTTTTTCAATTTATATTCTATTTAAGCATATATGTATTTTCATTCATTTGTAGCAAATACAAATATACATAAGTTCATACATTTTAAATAAAAACATTAAATCCCGTTTAATTCATATTACATTAGTATAAGTTTACTCCATATAAATAGGGTAAAAAAAAAACAAAAAAATCATGATATCAAAACGAATATATTTTGTACAAAACTTAGTAGTATAAAACTGCAAAACATCTTTGTTGCTTTCCATTGCCCACCAGCAAATCTCTCTTTCGTGTCGTGGGAACAAGCGAACTCTTCGCTACTTCCGGTTTTGCTCGTAATCTCAGTCGTGATGTTCTGAAACTCAGTTTTCCTGCTTTTTTCCACGAATTTCATGTCATTTCTTTTTCTGCATTGCTTTCTGAAGATATTTCTTTCCTCATTGCATCACTTCTTGTTGTTCCTTTTTCACCTCAAAATTCAAAGTCTGTTTTCAACCAACAATATTCCGTATTTTTGTTACTTAAATTAAACATTCTTTATTTACAGACTTAATTGAAACTTCGACAAAAATGCACATTGATAATTATAATATTGTATGTAGTAATATTTGTTGAAATTGACGTAGAATATTCAAACTTCACCTGTATTTTGGTATTTTAAACTGCTGTGAAAATCAACATTAATATTAATGAAAATAACCATATTTCAAGAATTTTACTCTAAAATGCGTTCTTTTAAAAAATACAAAAAAATGTTTGTTAATTTAATATTTGGAGCAAAGGTTTATCGAAAACCATTATTTCATGTTTAGAAACATTCGAGAATGTGCTACGTTCAAAATTGTAGGTTTATATACACGGTAGCAAAATATTTTATTATAAATTACTATGCCTTCTGGCATAATACAATATTTCAATAAATATATAGAAAGCTATTTTTCTATAATAGGAAAGTGTCTTAAATGATATTGACAATTTTGATATAAGTTTTGATAAAATGCAAAAAAAACAAGTTAGATCTCATATTTTTCTGCATAATAAGTACTCCTTTAGCGGTATAGTATACTTTCTGAAACATTCTTCAAGATATTATTCAAATACTGGAAGGTATGGTAATTTATAATATAAGATATTTCATAAACTTAAATAAATATATACATATATACATAAAAAATAACGAAGAAATAAACTAAGAGTTGTTATATATGCTATATATATGAAATTTCTATATTTTCTTATAAAAAGATATTTATACGAAAATATTATTTATTTAAAATTGCAGAATTAAATTTAATAGATTTAGCCTTAAAAATGTATGTATTAAAATAAAGTATTTGCAAATATTTAATTAAATAATATAGATTGCGGTGTCTTCTATTGAGATAATATGATTTTTTACTTTTATTAAGATCATTTTAAATAATAAAATCTATTCATACTGCAAATGAGGAATATTATAATATTAACAAATTAATACACAATCAAATAAATATATTCTAAAAACTAGTTAAACCTTTTTCTTATGCAAAACTTTATAAGATAAAAAAGAAATTTTAGGTTTGTTTCGAAGTTTTTTTACTTTATAGCAAAATTTCAAAATATACTTTTATATTTTAATATATATTTTTTGATTAATAATTCTTGTCATTTGCTATTTAAAATCAATTGTACAAATTTCTCAGCCAATTTCCGTTACTTTATAAATTCAACAAAAAATTATCTTTTGGAACTTGAATAAATAGATGTGTGAAATACTGCGTATTCGATTTAGAAGTTCTACGGGTTTGAAACAAATTGAGTTGTGTGCTATACCTGTGTATAAATCGTGAGATAAATGCACAAGAACCCACTTGAGATCTAGGTCGCTACCTTGCAGATCAATTCGAATAGAGGATCTTGTCAGTTGAGACAAGTGAGCAAAGACGTAAGAGCAAAAATAAAAAGCATATACTTACCTGCATACCCACTAACCGACAAAAACCCACTGAAAGCATTTTTATTTATTACAAATAGTCCAATTTTTGCAGTCTGATTCAAATATTTCGCCTTGGTATTCAGGAACCATTTTTTTCTAACTTACTTCCTCTCATTTCATTAGTAGACGCGAATATTTTTTTCATCAAATTTCGCAGTAAAATTGTTCGGCGTAGACAAAAGTTTACGAAGTTGCAACGCGATAATCTCATTCCAACTCAAGAGACACTTTGACGCAACGTCTTCAACGAACGAAGAAAAACTAGTCTTACTTGAGGCAAAACGCGAGATCCACTCCCCGGCATTTTTTCACCGCTGTTTTAGTCCGCGCCATCTTAAGAACTATGACAAAGAGTTTACTGTAATGAAGTTTTCAAGTTTTTTTTTATTTTAATATAGCTTAGAGCGCAATGAAAGGATAATTTGCTCCCATTTTGAGGTAGAAAGTACCCTCATTTTCTTAAACGTAATGACGCTTATGTATATTGAACAATTTGCAAAAAATTATTTTTGAATGCATAAATTAGTCGCAATGTAATATAAGTTGGCTTTTAAGTGAGTCACAAATTTGGTACTTTTATTAATTTATGTGTACTAAATAAAGTGTCTATTTTATTTTATTTTGTATTCAAATTCAATTATAATGATTGAAATTTAGATATTTTAAAAGTTTCCAAAATTGTTTGATTGAAGGACTTGATTCTACATACGTATATGTCCGACATCATCAACGTATATAAATATACATATATATATATATTTCTTTACCATTTAAACAATGTTATTGTTTATAAAAACGCGTCGTTTGGGGATTGTCTCCAAACGAATGTATATGTTTAACGATAGTTTTGGAGATAGGCCAGGAAAATACAATACTGGGGCCCCCTAGGACCTCGCGTCTTGGGTTTGGCTAGATTTTTACATGAGGGGGGGGTTGGGG
>JABFQC010007101.1:0-10307 GCA_022817085.1 Psilanteris sp. ZL-2020
ATTGCGATGATGACATTCACACTTTATATGATAGAAAACAACTTTATTCCAGAATATTTAATAATGTTTGATTTAGTAGTTTTAGTATAATGCGTGTATTAAATGCAGTTCTTATAATTAAGTTATCGAATTTAAATCTAAATTCACTTTTTAGTATTTGCTTATTTATATTAATAAAGTTACTACATTAATTATTATCAAACGATTAAATATCGTCAAAATACTTTAGACACATCTGTATCTATGTCTTTTCAATTATTAAAACTATTCAAATAAATCTTTATAAGTCTTATTCTAAAAATAGTTTTAGTAAAAAATATTACGCAAAATAGCTTTTTAAATAAAATAATATTCTACATGTTCACAATAATCAATTTAATAACATATCTTTATAGTTGGTGAAAAACTATAATAACGAGATTTTTAAATTAAATATAAAAACTTCATAAAGATATAATAAATATAAAATTATTTAGTTAACTGTTATTTACAAGCTAAAAATTGGTTAGACTGCGGTTTATCACTACTGAGTAATTTCGTTGCGCTTCACATCTAAAAGTTTGACGGTAGTTTTGAAATTAAATTTTATTATACTGTATAATTATTTTATTTATACATAAAATTGATTGTTTCTATAATTTTTAATATTGATTTAAGCTGACAATAAACACGCTTTAAAAATAAATGTCACAATCCTTATAATATTTAGAACTGTTTGAAATTGTACCATGGTGCAAAATGAAACGCAGTTTAATTAAAGTTCCCATCGACATAACTTTTAATAAACCCGTCACGGCTTATATATAATCAAAAACGTTTTCAAATACCTTTCCGAAAAAGTTTATAGAACATTTTAAAATATCCAATGGCGAATTAGTAGAATATATGACCGCACGTAAGTACTTTCTGAAAGTTTGGCGATATGTATTTCAGGTCAACTATTGATTCAATTAAAAAAATATTGCTGTTGTGTAAATAGTATGCGTTATTAAATTATATCGACAATGGATCTATGACATTTATCAAGAACATAGAACTATAAAGCGAAAATTATGAAAGAAATATATTACGTTATATAAATTTCTCCGTATTTCATCCGTATTATATATTTCTTTAATATTACGCTAATAATGTGTGCAAATATCAAAAGCTGTACATCTATATATAAACCTACGCATTTTGTAAAAAATGCTGAATATACCAATGGATAATGTATAGATCTTTTATTATTTGTGATGTTTAAATGTAAGTATGCGTATATATGTGTAGCGATTATGGAGAACAGAGAAAGACATTTTGTCAAGGAATAAGCATTAGGTATACAAAAAAGAAAAAGCGCACTGTCAAATTGAGTCCGCCTACTTCAAAAGTATTCGGGGAAGTTAGAATACGTCGAGTCTTTTACAAGGCCCGTTGAGATCTTCCGCAATTTAAATGATAAGAAGCTACTTACAGGGTTTACATAAAAACAGAAAATGCCAACTAAGCTATAGTAAATATTGTTATAATCATTCAACTAAATAGAATAAAGGTAATGATCAATGTGCTATTTAATCTACAATAATGTCTTTTACTATCAATTTTTAAATTAGAAATCAAAGAAGGCTTAAATAATAAAATAGTCGACGTAACTATATTTCGATTATTTATAAATAAGAGAATCATGCGAGTATCGGCTTAACGAAGAATTTTGCAAAAATAAGCTAAATTCAACGGCGAATGGAATAAATTCCCTACGTTTGGGCAATATTTCGAAAGCATACGCCAGTGTATGAATTTATCTTGGCAAGTGTAAAATGGCCGGTAAATTCGGAGCAAATGAATGCAAAAAAATTCACTTCGAAGTGTGTAATTAAATTTCAACCGCACGTAAGTATCCAATTCGAATGTCATTTTGGATGAAATATCACTCGAAACTTTATTCGTCCTTTGAATTTAGAAAAACGTGCGAAAGAACTCTTGCACAATAATTTGAATAATGTTTATGTGAGTAAATGAGTATGATAATTATTACGTATGGTTGTTTCGCTGCGAAACAACTGCGGTGTGTGCCGATCGATAATTAGGTAGCAAATTTAATTGCAACAACTATACGGATGTTTTATGTGGTCGGAGTTGCCCAGATAAACTACAGTACTCTTTTCCAAGACTTTTAAACTGCAGGCGTTATTTCATCTTACTTAGGTGCACAATCTGAAAGTTTCTTCGAACGAATAAATGGTTACGCTTGGCTTTACTAGAACACTGAACTTTTGAATTATATTTGCGTTAAACTGTATTTTCTATGAGAAGAAAAGAATCATTTTATTTATGTCAATATAAAATACTATGGTAATATGTTTTTTTTCCTTCTGAAATATACTATTAATGTTAATAAATCAATAATAATTGGATTAAAGTTTACATAATTAAATATGCAGATTATGTATGCAAAGTAGCTTATAATTTAGTTAATTTAAATTTTATTTAACAATTAAAATAGAATTAATATTAGTGTTTAGTAAAAACAGTATATGGATATGAAAGTATATATTCTTTAATGGTATACATATGCCTTATACATTATTACATGATTATATTAATATCACATTTTTTTAATAATTAAATTATTTACTACAGGTAAGAGATTTAGATAATTTAATTAAATTAGAATAAGTTATAGAAAAATTAGTAACTGATATATTACTAAATTAGAAATTGATATCTTTTATTTTCAATAATATTTTTTGAAATTTTAACTGAATAAAACTAAGGAGTTTTTTTCTTCATATTATAAAATACTTATCGTCAGCGTGTCGCCATTAGTTTCCAAAGCATATAACTAAAAATAAATTTTTTGAGTACTAATATTTATAGGTGTCTCTTTGTGTTCAATCTGTCATCTAAATCGAAAGTTATGTTCAAACTTTAAGCTAAAAGTTTGAAAATCTATTCTGTAGTGAAATACTGAACTGATGTTTATCTTAAATCAGATATATAATTATTTTGAAATTGTAATATCAGAATATAATTTTATAATAGTTTCTATAATATGGCAAAAATACGATATCATAAAATGTAAACATAAATAAAAATGCAATTTCTATATAGTATTCCAAATCGCTGGGTCTGAAAATAAGAAGATAAAAGGTAAATAGCATAAAAAATCAAAAGATTTTTTGAAATTTATTATTAATTAGAAATAGGTTTATAATTTCTGAAATAGGTTTTGATATATATAATAAATTGCTTAAAAATGGAAAACCGCTTTTCATTAAAGATAACAAGTCACTTCGAATAATGATTACAGCGAAATGGATTTCACAGATTCAATTCTCCAAGCACGTTACGTCATACTCAGTTTTTCGTATTACCAATTCTTGCTCACTGTCTAAGTTCCTGACCCAATTTATAAATTAAATGAGAGTAACATTTTTAATGTTTGCATTCTCGTATTTTTACATTAGGTTTTTAATCCTAAAAATTATTATTATTAAACATGTTCTTAAATTTACCTATCGAAGATCTAATATGAAATTTAAACTCTCTCTATCTATATATATATATATATAATATATGAATGTGCAATTATCAATAACTTATTATAATTAGTATTTTATTACATTACTTTATCATACAATAATGTTTAAATATATCAGAAATTATATATAAATGCATTCTACAAATATTTATATCAAGTTAAAAGTTATTTTGTTATTCGAAAATAGCATTAATTTTGATGGAAGTTATAGTATTTAAGTTAAACGGGGTACAATTTCGTTTATCCACGAAGTTTAAAGATGATATTTGAATATTGAATTAACTGCCAGATTTTCTTTATCAGTAGAGTCATGCATATAGCTTTAAGCTAAGACATCAGTACAAGCTGGAATATATAAATTATCCATATCAAAATATATTATTATTATTATATGTATCACATAATGTAATTTTGTCTATTTTTTACTTTTTACTACGGTATAATATTTATATTAAATACATTATATTTATTATGCATTTATTATTATTTTTTTATAGTTTAATAATAATTATATGATATATAATAACATTGTTTTACTATCCAAGTTATCCTTTTATAATTATAAACTTTTTATAATAATCATAATATAAATTTTTGTCAGATAAATTCCGGCTTTACAAAGACAAAACCTCTTTTTGTCTTTCACAATACACAATAAAAATTGTTACTATTTAACAGAAAAAAAATTTTACATTAACGATTTATTCTATATCATATAATTTTGAATAATAAATGACAAATGGTAATTTTAATTTCGCGTAATATTTGTATAACTTGTTATGCAAATGTTATGCAAATTTCGTAAAAAGTAACAAAGTCGTATTTATACAAACTATGTGTAAATGTGTGTCGTTTTTCTTTGTATTGTTGTATTTATACAAGTGTCGTAATAAATCTTTATAGCGCGAACAAATTTGTTTATACTTATCATTATCAAAATTAAAGTATTAATTTTTACACCATGTTAGTTTATTTGCATATAAATATACATATCAAATTTATTAAACGAATATCAAAATAAATTAAACGAAGGATTCATATTATAATTTTTAAAAAGTAATTTATAAGTATCGTTATTTCAAATTTTGAACAAAAAGTGTTAAATACGAACTGTAATAAAAATTATTGCTCAGTTAAAAGTTACTAGAAGCTATGATAAGTTTCTTAATTTTAAGACAACATTCTTTTGTAGATACAATGATTTAATATTATATAAAAGATATTATAGATGCTTCTTTATTACGTTCTTAATCACATTTAGAATTCTAAAAGAAAAATATTGCAGATAAGAATAGTCTTATGCAATTATGTTCAAAGATAAACGTACAAAAAATTAATATAATAAGTAAATATCTAAAATATAAAAACTTTACTTAAAATAATCTTTGCATTCAGTATTAACATTTTGCTTATAAGAATGTTACATCAATAAATATATAAGTTTATAAATTTAACTTTATTTAAGATTTATATTCGTCTCGAATATTAATGTTCTCTGTAAATTTAATTTATTATTATTATTACAATATGAGTATTGGAATTGTAAATCAAATTCAAATCGAAAAAAGAAAAAAAAATTACATTGAAAATCGTATCCATTAATTTGCAATAACACAATTTACTGTATATTTTTATAAGAAATGTACAAGAAAAATTGAACAAATAATTGTTGTTAGAATACCTTTTTTCCTTACAAAAATATTAATATTTCTGAAACTCGTTCGAGCTTTTTGTAAAGACTTTCACAGTTTTTTCTCATTTTCACAAGGAATCTGTAAAAATGACGTTAGAAAAATCATTACTTATTTTTCACCACCCCGTATAAGTAGTACAAAAAACGTGATTATTACAAATTTACATGTAAAATGAAAGTCAAGGTTTAATAAACTAAAAATACTTTTCATCTGTCGCACACAAGGCTTTTTCTGACCGTCAAAAAGAGTCTACGAAAATGTAAATTTTTGGCCAGTTGAATTTCAGAGCTTCAGACTACGAATACTATCTTTTAATTTCAGTTTCAAGTACATACAGTTATCTTTTTAATTTAGCTATTGAAACAAACGTAGTTATTCTATTAAAGTAACTATAGTAATATACACGCGTTTATTTAATAGATCTATTATTTTGAATATTATATAATTGTTGTTATTTTTTGACGTAGACAAATGAGTCGATCTTTTATTTTATATCAAATCATTATTTTAGAGATTAAGGGATTTATAATTTTACAGGAACTTTCAAATTGCATTGACATGATAACATACACAAAATGATATGAGGGTATAATATACTAAAGCGATAGTTTAATGTAAAACCATTCATCTTTCAGAACAAAGATAATTTTTTCAATAATGCATCAGTAATTTTATGTTGATTAATACTGCTAGACTAAGAAAAATAAATTATAAATAAAATACTTTAAAAGAGGAATTTTTCTGGTAGCATAACTCGATTATAAGCTTTATTAGTTATCTAATTTTTGTCAACGGGGTTTATACAAATAGTCCTGACATTTTTGAATCAGCGATTTTATTGCCTTTGGCGTGCTATTTCTTATTGATCGTTTCGTTCGTTTATTCCACACGTTCACATATGAAACAAATACCGTATTAATGCTCAACAAATACGATAACATTTGTGATCAAAGTCAGTGGAGTTTCATAAGCAATTTTCCGTTGCTTTCGTTTTACATTAAAGATCATCGCGAAAAAAGGGATTTTATTTTTAGTAATGATTTATATACGTGATTTGGAACGGCAAAGAAGCGAAAGACTAGCCGGCTACCGATGAAATACATCAAAATTTTACGTATAGAAAATTATCGTTACCAGAAAGAAAACGTTCTTGCGAGAACACGATAATTTTGTTTCGTGTCCTGGACGATGGAGTATGTGCGCGCAAGATATACGTGTATGCCCGCGTGCAACATTTTTCAGAGTTGCCTTCGCGCTCGTTTTTTTAGCGATAAATATGGCAGTCCGATTACCTGGACACTTCAACGTGAAGAGAAAATATGAAACGAGAAACATTGCTTGCTAACGTTTACTCAATCGAGCATGCGGAAATCGTTATTTACAATCATGTCGTTTATCAGAATTTAAATTAATCGATTAATTGATTTTCAGTGGTTGGGTATTTTAGATTCCTACTTGTACATGTTGCGGCATTTTCACTTTATTTTAAATTAAATGCAGCAATGATATTAAATACGGTTCGAAAGTATGATTCTTGACTTTTGTTGTCATACTAATATTTATAATTTCACCATTTAAGCATCTATGTCTATCATTTGCGTAGTAATATTATAATAATAAAATAAGAATAATAATTCATCACATGTACGTATATTATTGTAAACATTCTTGTTACTTATAAATGACAAGCTAAATAAATTTATTTCGTCAATGAAACTTCATTTTTAATCTGAAATATATTTCAATGTTCAATAACTTATGTGTGACTAGTATAAGTAATAAACTGCCCACAAAATTATCGTTCGATGGAACATAATATATATGCATATGATATTCATTTGTCATTTAAAATTTCATTAAGTAGAGATAAAATGCATAAAACTTCTAAGTGTCCAATAAATAGTCTTTTTATTTGAATACTTCTTTTCTTATCTGCAATAATTCTGAGACATCTGCCATGATGAGCAAAGATTTCACCGTCTACTTCTGTAAACCTATATAAATACAAGATATAAGACATTGTTCATAGACATGAAAATAATAATAATAATATATAAACATAATAATGTAAACAAAATTAATTCCTAGTTGCATAATTAAAGATCTAATTTAACAAAACTATAATATTATTATAAAATATCTCAAAAAAAGTATACATCTTACGATTGTTGTTTAATAAATAAAATAAACACTCAGAAAAAATTAGTTCCATCAAAGTAATTAAATTTTTTAGTTATGTCCCATTTCTTTGAAAGCTCAGTTGAATTTATAAAACGTAAATTTCTCGGAGTATAAAAATTACATTATTTGTTAAAACGTACATTCAATAACATATTTATGATAGCTACAGTAATAATTTTATAGATACAATTGTAGGAAAACTCATGGAAAATGTTTCGAAAATTAAAAGAAAAACTAAATGCCAGCTTTTCTGAGAATATAAAATAACGATTAAAATCTGGTGTAAAAATACAGAATCATTACATTAAACACTTTTCGGTACTATGTAGCTATTGGATATTAACTTAATTCATATTTTATAATACAAGAATTTACTACGAAATAATACCTTCAATCATCTTTACAAGGAACAAAATATTTTTAAAAAGTATTCGAAATTTCTTCGATTTTTTCATCGTAGATCCTGCTGTGTTCATATGAAGCAAGGAATGTTCAGCTATGAAATGCATTACTACGATATAAGAACGAAAAATTCTTTTTCTACATAGTACGAGTATATGTATAAACCAATTGGAAGTCACACGGCCGTTCACACAAATACGTTGACAACGTCAAAATATGTTAGATGAGAGTGAAAGAATTTTTTAATAAATTTCGTACACGTTTATTTGTCATCTTAATTGTACAACTTGACAGACAAGTGAATGAAACGGTTTAATGAAAAATAATTTATGAACCATGTACTTTTAATGTCAGTTTGACATTTTTATTTAACATCTAGAATAAAGAAAAAAGAAGGATGGATTTTAAATTGAATGTCTTTTAAATTTGACGGAAATCTAAATTCAGGGATTTAAACAATGAATATGTAAAATAATAGTATATTTTTAAAACAAATCCCTGACAATAAAAAACGTTATTTACTTCAAAAACTTGTAACAAAATCATATCAATCGGAATAATAAAATTAAAATGTCAAGAGATAAATGATCTACTTTAACAAAATAAGAAAATATATTAATTTTCATATTATTTTTATTTAATTATAGTTCCAAATATAACTCAGCTAAGTTAAATAAACACAGAATTATTAATCAAAAATACTATTTATTATTTTTAATTGGCGAATTGTCGGTGGAGACACAACGTTTCATAATATAAACTATTAAGATTATATAAATGCGCGTGTCTGATATATCGGATTAAGTTGTATAATGTTTCGTAATATAATTGATAGTTCTTTAATGTGATAAATTATAAATATTATCCTAGTATATGGCATCATTTAGTGCTTAAAATTATCACATTAAAAGAGTGTTACCGCTGGGAATAAAACATTTCATTCGCTTCACAGACAAAACTTCCGCAGTTTAATCACGTTAAAAGTTTGCGAATCCATTTTATTCGTCTATTCGGTATTATCATTGTGGCATACATTTTGAAATTCATTATCACATTTTAAAATTTATTTTATTCATTACAAAATAAGAATAATTAAGTAATTCGTTCCATTGCAAGAGTTTCAAATACATTAATATAAATTGATAATAGGTATTAAAGTGTAAATGATTCAAAGCATTTTGGTATAATATAAATATTGAATGTAATTAATCTTCGTAATTACAAAAATTAACGAATTATTGATACCGTATTTATAACAATAGTTGGTTAAATAATAGTAATTAATAGTAATTAAAATAATATATAAATAAATAATACTAAATAAATAATAGTAATTAAAATTTACGCGGATTTTATACGAATCATCTATTAACATAAACATATATAAATATATACTAGTGCTATAAGATAATAATTTTTCGGATTATAAGAATCTACTGCTATCGATTTTGTATAATTAAGTGAAGAATAAAGTCCTTTGAAATAAGAAGAATTTGGTTCCTCGTATACTTAGCCGCAGGTATATTTGCATAAAGTAATTTGCAAATTAAAAGCCATTTCAAGTTCTGTATTTTTATTTTTCATTTTTAGAAACTGATACACTGCTAATTTACATTATCACACTCATATTCCTATCAAGTACTTGATTTATATGCGCGAGCAAAATTAACTTTGACTCATGCTTTTTGAACTCCTGACCCACAACTCCGAAAACGTATTTACATAATACAAAACTTTATCCGAAGTTACGTTAGGTATAGTGATTTCAATTCACACTATTAAAATTAATTTGCGCAGTATGAAATTTACGCACGATATAATGCTCGTCCCACTTTAATTTCGCAAACTTCTTCGACTCCCTAATCTTCGAAGCTTCGTAATTGCGACCAATCGAAACAAACGAGAAACAGTTGATTATAAGATTAAGATATACGATTAATTACTTAATGGCGAGTGCGAGTTCAAGGCGACAAACATTTTGGGTGTTAAGCATTCGCTGAAAGGAGAAGTTTCTTACACGCTCGATTGTTATCCGAAACTTCTTCAGCTGGGCTACATCTAACCATTGGTTGTAAGTCATTCTGTATTATTTCACGTTAGGAATGTAGAACAAAGGTTTCTAATTTCAATTGTTGTAATGTACACTTCATTAATTTGTTAAAACTCCGCTTCAACAAAAGCATTGTTCGATGAAAATATGCCAACATATCGAATACAATATTCCTATTCATTGGAACAATTTACTAAACAATAGTAGAAATTGTAACGAACGTTCGGAAGACAAGTAATGCTTCGGATAACAATCTCGTTTTCGGAATTATTTATACATAATAAATATTATACGCTTATCTTCAATTATCATTATTACGATTACCAAAATTGCATAAGATTTCCACTACGCGCGTGTTTAAAAATAAACCGACATTACAATGTGCGAGATATAACGTAAAAATCTGAGCATAATATATTACTTGTTACGAAATGTATATTACATTTTATACTATTATTAC
>JABFQC010007102.1:0-10302 GCA_022817085.1 Psilanteris sp. ZL-2020
ATATAGCTTCGTTCTTAATTACAATTCTTCCGTTAGATAAATTTTTTGGTCGAAATATTTGATTGCCACCAAGCATAGTAATTAAACTTTCATAATACAAACCATATTTATTACAAACGACTTTATTTAAGTACTGAATTAGACATTGATAAAAGATAGATGGTATAAACAAAATAATATTAAGCTGATAAAGACGAAATACAGACGGCGAATGAACGTTTTGACAAAACTTGTTGCAATAATCAAATAAATCAGGATAATACAAATTCATCAAAAAATTCAGAAACATACAAATAAGCAATTTGTAAGTATATAAAACTATATTCTTCTTAGGCTTCAAAATATTGTATTGCATAATTTAAATTATAATATATATTTAAAAATATATTTACGTAATGATAATTATTAAAATATTGCTAATAACAAATAATTTGATTATGTTAATATGAATATAATAGTAAAACACAGATTATATTTCTCTCTTTTTTTTAGAATTATATTAAAATAGTTAAGGCTATATCACCTCTATAATCAAGACTAAGTTTCTTTGAATAAAGTAATAAGAATTTCTCGATAAAATCAAGTTATTCCCTACATTCTATATAAATTTCATACTTCAAAACGATTATTATAATAAACGTTCTCTTCTAGGTAATTTGAATAGCATAAACTCTGGAGAAAGTAATTTCAGAATATTCAGCTAACGATTACTATTTGGTTATGCATTGCTTTGACATATGTCTCATAAACAGTCAACGTAGTAGAAAAAGTCGTATCGGCGATTATATCGTCCACTTCAATTTTTGTATTGAAATTTGTGAAAAAAGACAAATTACTGCATAAATTAATTTATTCGTAGTTATTATGAATTGTACTTTTAATAATGAGGACTGTTCATGAAATACGTGATTCCATTTCATTAAAGTAAGATAAATTTTATTCGACTGTAATCATTATGCATTTTATTGTTTTTAATATTTAATATACCAAGAATAATTTAACATTTTTAAAATAAATAAAAAAATCGCCTTAGATAAAGTCTATATAATATAGTTATTTTCTAATTCAGTTTTAACGATGACAGACTGTTCTATTAAAATGCACAAAATTAACCACTTTAAACATTTAAACATTTATATACATACTAAATAAATAATAACGTGTCTTTGCAATAATTAAACATAATAATAATCTATTCGTCCAATGTAAATGTAAATCTAATTGCGTTGATCTATTTACTTACAATTAGCTAAATTATTTATTTATTTATTATCTCAATTTAAGATTTGAAATAATATAAATAAATTAATTACATCTTTAATAAACTATTACTGAATCTAAGTTCTTTAGTAATCCTGCAATACCATTATTCGTATTTATATTATAATTATTTGTACTGTATTATATTGCCTTTAAATTTACAAAAAAAATTAGAAAAATCGAGCAATATTAGAAAAATGATATTAAGACCACCGTAAAAATCATCTTTAGATGTAGTAAAATTTGGTGCAGTTATAGGTATGTACGGTATATGTAACGGTAAACTACATCGAAAGTACTCTATATATATATGAAACAACATTTTTCACCAGGGTAAGATTTAGAAGGAAACATAATACCTTTATACGCAGTCTCATTGTGTAATATAGAGAGAATTATTGTTGTTTATAATAAACCAATATAAGTTAAGATTTAGGACTCAGACTAAACTTTGATCGTTACCACAACAAAATTGAATATTCATAATATTATAATTGAACATTTAATAATTTTATTTTTCTTGTATCTGTATATATCAATTAATAACTAATTAAAATTGAGAAGAATGTTAAATTAAAAAATCGAAAAAAATTTAAAATTATATTAGTTTAAGAAACATATTTTTACGTTAAAACGAAATAGATGCAGATTTAATTTTGCCTATAAATTCAAGAATGAAAATTGTTTGAAACTTCATATTTAAAAAAATTAGGTTAAAACACTAAATGAACATTTAATATATTAAGATATTTTTTATTTTTTAATATGCTATTTACAAAAAAAAAATTCTAAAATAAGTTATAGTAAATAAAGACAAATAATTTATTTCAGACTCGTTAACAATGAAATTTTTCAATTAATTTATTAAGACACCAGCGTCTACATAGATATAAAAAATTAAGTATATTTGTTGTATAGTATAATTATAATGACATCGTATTTTATTGTTTTAATTGTATTTCATATAATTCTAGTTTTAAACACGAAAAATATACCAGGTTTAATCTGTTGCAACAATGTATACGAATGCAATTTTCTATTGCTTTTTTTAAACTATTGTAGACACTGAATTATGTGGCTTGAAACTACTAGAATGCAGGGTAGTAAATTATTATAAGTTTTGTATGAAAAATCAATTATTCTTTATAAAATATTATACATATATGTGTCGTCGAATTATTTAATTTTAATACGGTATGAATGACGTCTATTCGATAACAATGGAATGATATATGAAAAAAAAAGTTAAATTATCAAAGTATTATACAAAAAATTTTATTTATACTAATTTTGTTTTTAAATATAAATAATTAAAAACAGTTTTAGAACTCACAAATTAAAATTTTGACGATGAACAGTATTTAAAAATGATTTCTTATCATATTAAGAAAAAATGTACAATGAAGATGTAGAAAAACTTTTACAAACGAAATTAATTTTAAATTCATTCGGTTTGTCATTAACAGTTTTCCTTGTTTTATGTTTGACTTTTTTATTTTGGTTCAATTAGTTATTTTAGTTAATTATTACAATTTAGAATAAGTTGTAAGGAAAATCATATACATTAAACATATGATAGTCACGTTCTATTTTCATTTAACCTTTCTATAGAACCAACTTTTAATCTAGCACATTATCCGTAGACAGTTTCCGTAGTGTAGTGGTTATCACGTGTGCTTCACACGCACAAGGTCCCCGGTTCGATCCCGGGCGGAAACATTTTTTTGTGCAATAATATAAATTAATGTTATATATACGAACAAACATTATTAATCATTATATTTTTAAATAAATTTAAAATTATATTAATTATGCGCTATTTTAAGTTAACGAATATATTTTTACTTAAATAATAAATAAATGTTAATTTTTGTGTATATTATTAATTGACTTATTAGTTGTTGTAAATAAAATGATTATAATATACAAATAAACAATTGAAATTAATTTTTATAAAGAAGAAAGTTCATAGCAATCATTCATTAACTTTTTTAAAAAAATATACCAAAATTTGCATCAATTCAAACTTAAAAGTAGTATAATGCAAAACAAAGGTTTCATTGTAACAACAGTGTTTTATTTTCATTCATTTTTTAAAAAATTGTATACATCAAATTATCAACCTTAATCATTTTGGATTTGCTTTGCAAAATGATTATTTATTATATACTTATATTAAAAATTATAAACTGATATAATCAGAACTTACAATGACTTATGTATTATAAATTATTATTAGCTTTTAGGTCAAATAATGCACATACATATTTTAAATAGAAATTAAGACAAATCAATATTCCTATTACTAAAAACACCACTAACAATGCATCGTAATTGCACCAAACAATTTAGTTCATTTCGAATAAGAAATTAAAATTTAAAATAAAATTTAAAATAATTATGTTTCTCGGCATCTTAATATATAACTGTTTTATACTAAGCGAATTAATATAGAGAGACAAAATTTACACCAAAAGTATACTACAAATAAATTAAATTGTAGAAAAATAAATCAAGTTTACAATTTTACATACAATAATGTATCTTAAAATGTAATTCAGCAATTTTGTAGAATATAGATCAGTTTGATATATATTTGTTAATTATTATTGTATTCATTTATTTAAAACAATTTTTTTCACAATTCAGGTATAATTTTTTCTCTATAATATTATCTACAAAGCTGATACTCAATCAAAAATATTGATCAACAAACAATTAATTGTAAATTTGAATCATTCGGTAATAAAAATGCTAGAAGAACAATTTGTTACAGATCTAATGATTAATTATAATAAATTTACAATAAAACTACCAAACACATTTTTCTTCAATATTTCTTAATTTGAAACAGAACTTATAACTGTCAACTGCGAGTTAATGCCCAGAACAAGAAAGACGGTGAACGAGTACGGACATTAATGAACAGTATAATGACCACCGAGTGTGATAAATTTCCTTTGCTTTCGTGCAAAAACTTCAACGACTTGGCACCACCTAAGGACACTTATAATACTCGCACTTTATTCTCACGATGGATAAAGCTTCAAATTTAGTTTACGTAATTACCTTTTAAGAGTTTTATATGTTAAAACAAATTCTCTTAACACAAAAATAGCATTAATCAAAGTGATTTAAATTAAAAGTAAACACACTTTTTATACATCCCAAAAAAGAAGATATTTGCATGAGATAGCGTTCGAATAGTTAAAACAGTAAACCGATAGTAAAAAATAAAATTTTATGATTTTGTTAGATTGTTATTATTTTATTCCGATTTGCTCAACATCTTAACATTTATTTCATATATATATTAAAAATAATAAAAAAACAGCATTGAGAGCCTGAATATCTGTGTTTCTGCTTGCTTAAACCACACTATGTTTTTGAAACATTGTCATAAAATTATTAGTTATTTTCGAAGCAAGAGAAAAATAGCAATAATGATATAAAATCAACGTATTATTTAACAAATCTGGAGCGCTAAATTTTCACGCAAGATGAACGATAACGGTCGCGCATAGAACGCACAAACGAATTATACGGAATCGCCGATCGAATCTCACGTTTCATTGTCGTGTCTATGCACAACTGTATTATACGAGCATGCTTATTCAGTCAGGTGTATCCTACCATGAAAATGGCTTCGCCAACTTTTTTAAAGCGAAGTTACGTTTCATTCACTGTTGTGATTTCATTTACAGATTTCCATTGATTAATTGACTTTAATGAGTCTGGTTCGTTCAATGAGTGATCGGAAATTCTGGAATTACTGGAGACTATAGTTATTAATAAAATATGCTTTCATTTGTGATAAACAAACAAACGTGTTGAAGTTAAATTACATACATATACAAGTAAAGCGAACATTTAACAATCATAATCTTTGGAAGTAGGGAATGGATCGTTTGGTGAATAATTAACAAAAATATTATAACATAATATATTAAAAACCAAAATGATATAAAAAATAGATATACATACATTCTAACTGTGATATTTGTATTAGGTTTATTTAGTTTTCATCGTTCAACATTTTTAAATATAACATTATATATTTTTTTCATTTTCACACTATATATACATACATATATAGCGAGTTATATAATAACTTAGGACAATATTTTAATATATAACGGTAGTATATAGAACTAGAACTTTAATTACCCAGAATAAACTGTTGATAAAAAAACTTATTATTGCATAAAAATAGTAAAAGTTTTGTATGTAACAGTGAAAACTTCTGTTACGATTTTAAGAATTCATAATAAGTATCATCATAAATATCAGTCCTAAGCTATTATTAATTAATTAACCTGCGGATAGAATTGCAGTGTAAATACCTTTTAAGGTACTGAGAAAATCACAAGGGTACCAATTGTTTAAAATCGATTGTACATAATACTCTTTTAGTCGTAAAATACCTTAAATCTCTAAATTCTTTACTTATATACTGATTTTTCATAGTTATTCATTCTCTACTCAATGCCAGTCTAATCATTTATCAATACTCTCGGAATTGAAAATGTTGAACTGAATCATGTTTATTTCATGTAATCCTTAATTGATCTATGGATAGATTATACAACAATAAACTACTTTTTATTTTTATCGAATAATGATCGGCTAGTAAAAAATAAAAATTTATTGCATCACTAAATATATTGTTTTATAAATTCGAATTCAAATTTTCAATGATTAAAATAACAATATAAATGATTTTTCAACATTTTCTATATATATACTTGTTTTATGAAATTTGTTATCTATAATATTCTCGTTCAAATTAATATTAATGTACCGCATTGCTGATATTGTTTACAATCCGTGACACAAAATGTAGCTAAAAATCAAATTACAATATTTTTATAAGTCGATATCTTTTTGATAAAAATACTTTTTTCAAATATTTAAAAATAATTATATATATATTTTTATTTATTTATTTTTTAATTTATTTATGTATTTCTATGAAATCTTAATAATCTTGAAATATTCTTATTATAACATTAAATCAGATACTATATTTTTTGTATAAATAACGTATTTTTATCAAGATAAATATTAGTATATAGATGATTATATTCGTAAAATCCAAAATGTACATTTATAATAGTTGACATATTTTCTGACAAACAAATTGTATCTTACTATTAAAATTATCATCACTGTCAATTATTATTGCCAAAATTCTTTTGTATGAAAGTACGTTACCCCGATTAAATTAATAAAATTCTTTACGTTCAATTGAACCTTTTCAATAAGAAAGTATAAAATCTAATTCATTTTTGTAATTCATAACAAATGTATGTTTATCATACATATACTTTGTAATAAATATATCTAAATCCAATAAAACCCGAAACAAATGAATTGCCCTACTTATCTCGATTTTAATTAAACTCAACTACGTTCTACAAATAATTGTACCAAAGTTTAATTTTCTACAACGCTATTAATCGTCATTAAATAAATATCATTCTTTGATATCATTTAAATCGCTCATTAGAATTCACTAGCTAATGAAAAAAATGTTACGTCACTAAAAGTAAGACGAAGTCTTACATTTTTTATTAGAATAAAGATTTGAAAGACTGAGTAGTAGGATTCATACATATGTACAAGAATGTACGTGAAGTAGAATATTTATAAGCTCGTTAAAAAAAGTTGGAAAAAGCAAACGTAAAGAATTGTGATATATCAAATATTGCTTTAGCGTCGAAATGCCTCGTCAGAGTATCCGCGAATTCAGAAAAGCATTCCCGCCCATCAATTTCAATTTCATCCACCAAGATTCACAATTCCCATTTTGAAATTCAACTTTACAGATAGATATATCTATAATACCTCAAACAAACAATTTCAATGTAACATTTAAATATTCTGTACAAGTTTACATACAATCTAAGCTTTGTAACGTTACAATTACGTGTAATTTTACATTATTGTTATTATTGTTGTCGTAATTATTCTTATTATTATCGAGGGATTGTTAGTTTAATGATTGCCATTAGTAAGTCAAAAGTTCCTTCCAAGCTTACGCGTATGACAAGTTGAACGATATTTATCAACCAAGCAAAACAGACAATTTTCGTTTAACAACCAGCTGTATCCGTAAACTAAACGCTTTTCATGAATTCCTCAACAAATACGGCTGGACCTAAATAATTAAATACAAATTCTTCTGGCGTTTGTGCATGGAAAGCTTGTTTGCTTCGCGAGACATTTACCACCGAGCAAATAAACATAAAGATTTCATAAAACCGTGTCCAAGGTATCGAAGCTGCGCAGTAGGTGCTCGTCTTTAGAACACCATTGTGCCAGTTCTTCAATTGTCACCACTCCGTCTTTATTTGCATCCATCAACTATTAACAGACGAGAAAGAATATTTTATATCGAAGGTTTTCATTAAAACAAGAAGACTCTTTAAACGTGTAAATACGTCAAATTAGAATTATATAGGGAGAAAAAAATAATTCAAATAAACGAAACAAACCTCCAATTTATCTCACAAATAATGGTCAAAATGTGGCATAAACAAGAAAGAAAATACTATGTCACCATAAGTATGAGACAAATTTGAAGTTTGTTTTGTCCAGGGTCCATTATAAGAACAGGTGTCTTAAATTAAGGCACCTTTTTGTAGACAATTTTCAGTCGTTCACTTACAAACTCAGTTTGGCGACTTATAGTAAGACACTTGCAAGACGCCTTAGATCATACATAACCTCATTTTCTGTCACTTATGGTATATTCTGTATTTTAAGTAATAACATTAAAGATATTATTATAGATGTATAATTTCATTTATTCTTTTCATATCAACTAAAATTATATATTCTCATTACTTTTAATAAATAAACACACCGAAAAATAATTAACTTCAATTCAGGCGTTTTTAAACGCCTTAATTTCGGTGTCTTGAACCTTCAAAATGGCTTATTAGGCGTCTTTTCGTAAAAGTCACATAGCGCCTTAATTTAAGGCGATAGCGTCTTAAAATAAGGCATTCAAAAGGTTCCTGTTTTTACAGTGTCAGTTTCATTTATTTTATAGTAAAATTTGAATTATATTTTTCTCCGCGTATATATATATGTGTGTGTTAATCATTTTAACATTACAAAACATAGTTACAGCATTTCAGCAACCATCTCGTCAGCTCGCGTTGAATTTAAATTCAAACATTTCGACAATCAATTTTAATGGCACTGATGACAGTACCGTATCTAGTTTGCGCAAAAGTTACGTACCGTCGTAATTGCGCATACATACATACACATATATATATATATATGCGCCACATTTTAAATTTAATTTTCAAATTTGAGTTACAGACTTTGTTGCACTTTCAACGTAGAAAGTTGAAATAACTTGGCAACCTAGCCAGCGTAATCGCATCCCGTGCTTCGTTTGTATTACGAGCTTCAGCTTACTCAAACTTGAAACAATTATTGATTTAATACACATAATGAGCATAATCAAACGTACATGAAATATTCGGTCAACATGTTCGCGTGCAGCAACATGTGGTTCAACAGTTTGCGGTTGAGTATAGCGTCCCATCATTTCGTAAATGGATGCAACGACGTCCAACATTTCTTCTTTACTTATCAGGCCATCACCGTCAAGATCGTAGAGCCCAAACACCCATTGCAATTTTTCTTCTACCGAACCTCGCGATACTTTCGAAAGAATCGTCAGGAATTCCTAACAATGGTGCAATTTATTGTCCTATGTACTGATGTTATCACATAATCAATGCTGCAATTAACGTTCTTATACGAAAAGAAAAAGAATTTAAAAAAAGTCAATTGATCGACTCGATTCTTCGTTTATTAAGTGTCATCTTGTCAGCCTTATGATTGCACTGAGAAAACGAAATTGTAAGGAGAACCATGTTCATCGTTCGTGGTACAATTTCCACAATATAACTAAAGAAGTTATATTTCTTTATCACAAAAACTTGTTTATTTCTAGAAACTGTAGTAGGTACTTTAAAATGTAACATCATAAAGAGTGATTGGCTATCTAATTTATTGTTACACAGATTATAAATAAATTTTATATCATTACTCATAAACAGAGATTTTAAATCTGGAATGTGGATCATAGTCGAAACCAGTGTATAGTCATGGTTGCTCGTTGAAAACCATTAAAAATTCAAATAGTAATTATGCTGGCCAATGAGATGACAGAATTCAATTGTTTTATCCAATCGGAAGCCTCGAAATGTTACAACGTAAATTGTACAATTTCATTTTCTCAGTGCACTAATTAAATGCGCGCTAACGATTCATCTAATTGCTTTGCATGACCAATTGAAGATATTCCATTTTGAAGCTTAATACCTTAAAATTGTTCATTGCATATGGTTATAATCTGTAAGTGCAAATTTTGGAACAGTTACGACCGCGGATTGCAACTTTAATCGAATTTACATTACAAATTCAGCGTGGATAAGAAAACTGTGCTTTTACCTCAAAGCTTATCTTTCCCGACTTTCTTTTCATGGTGTTGAAAACATAGTGAGCGTACTGGCTCGCATCTGCAATACACATTTGAACATTTTAATATTCAAAACATAATAAGCCGGTTTAACGACGCGAATGTGTGTCAAATGTATACATATACGCAAATTAAATTATATATTTTGTTTTGTCATTGTTTATTATTTATTATGAAAAATGCAAGTAACGATTAATATTAATGATTCAAGTTAGTATGATTGTATAGTAATGATTCAATTACAAATTGCACCGTCGATAGTGAAAAACAGATTTCAATCGTGTTTAAAAAAGTGTGAATGAAACAGTTTTTCGGCTTTTCAGTCGATAATTCGCGAATCTTGGTAAAATAACGAACGTCTTAGTTGAAAAGAAACAAAAAATAACAGATTTATGAAAAGTATAAGCGACTTAAACGCATTTATTTAATTCAAAAATTTTTCATTCGCTTGAAAGCTTTTTTACGCAAGTTCGAATGCATGCAATGATGAAAGTAATATCCGCAGACGAATTATGATCTTTTTAATCGTGCAATAT
>JABFQC010007103.1:0-10302 GCA_022817085.1 Psilanteris sp. ZL-2020
AGAAAGTATAGCGTGTGATTCCAACAGTTAGAAATAATTGTAAAAATTGTTAAAAGGATAAATTAGATTAGTTTTGTTATTTTACATTGTATATAGATGTTGTTTACCTTTCATAAAATATTCTAACCTCAAATATGCAAATCTACAAAAACAATTCAGTATCAATTTTAAATTTAATCATTTTATTACAAATAATATATATATTTTATTTATAATGAGCGTAATTACCAGTTCTGCAATCAGGAAATTCCATGTATTTAGGAAATGTTATATTAAACTTGTCATGCTATGAATACACTTGTCATTAAATTTGTACAAATATAGTATTATTTTATTAAAATAACATACTCCAGATTTTAATATATGTTTCCCAGTTTCATGTTTTATACATAAAAAAAATGTTTTATTAATACAAACAAAAATTATCTTAAATAATTACCTAAATTACATTTTATACTTTTATTTTAAATAATTATAATATATCTGTCTCAAAAATGTGTATTTGGCAAATATTTGTGAAAACCTTAAGATATTTTTTATTTTTATGTGAGTAAACGAATAAGTTAATAATATGTTTACTCGTGTTTATATATTGAATATAACTTTTGTTTTCAGAAGACTTATATTTATATAAAAATATTTTACTAATAAAAAAGTATGACATAAAAGGTGATGATATTGTAATTGCATACATTCTCCAAATATATATATATATACATATCCTTTCATGTGTATGTATTGATTTTCATCTGAGAAATATACGCATTTACTTATACACTAACTAAAATATATTTGAAGCAATACCTTCGTCTGATATATTTATTATATATTTATCGCATACGCGTTAATACATAAGTAGATTAAAAGAACATACCTGCAATTTATTTTCAGTATTACATTAGTAAAATGCAAGTCAACGAAAAAAAATGACAAATATCAATTAATATTTTAAAAAGTAAAAACTAATATTTTTCAGTGCAAAATTATATTAATTTAGAAGGTAATATTTATATTATTAGTATTAGAAAAATAATTTGTAACATTTTTGTAATATATTAGATTTTTATTATAAAAATATCTTCAACTCTTCTATTATCTGTAACTTAAACCCAATGAAGGTAAATTAGAAATCTGTAATACAAATTGTCCTTTTAAGTTTTAACTCCTTTTACTACACAATTTATACACACAGTAAAACAAGTCGCTAGTAGATGGTGTAACTATCGCCATAATTTTGAATTTCTAATTGTCAAGAAAATATACTAAAATTATATAAATTAAAAATATTATTTTATTTTAAATAAAGCGATTATTTAATAATGAAATGAAATTATCAAAATTATATTAAAATATAATTTTGTTTGAATTATTATTATAGATTATATATTTTACTCTAAATAATATTTTATATACGCGCTTATTGTAAATATAGAAATATTATATATATTTAAAAAATAATAAATGAAATTATTTAAAATCTGTGAACTATGAATACTCATTCTAATACAAGTTAAAACAAATCAACGTATGTGCAAATAATTTAGTATATTTTACTGCTCTAATATTGAAAGACTAAAAAGTATGTAATCCCTAAAAGCACGTAATATCCCAGGAATATACACATTGGGATGAATATATCCTTGGCATTTACGTATATCATTTAGTGACATGAGAATTTCCTACGAATATCCAAATGTCCGCAACTTATGATAATCTTGAGATATAATTCTGAGATTTGGCATTTTCGAATAAATATGTATTTCGATCACGAAAAGTAAATAATACTGATAGCTCAGTGTAAGCATAGTAAGCTGTGATGACTATTGAGGTTTAATTTCAGATCTTCATAAGTTGAATTTTTCTTCAATTTTTATTAATTGCATATATTTGTGCACGTACATAGATACATAAGTACGTCTGATTATATTTATTTTTGTATAACACATGCGCAGAAATCATCACAAAGTTAACTCGCAAGATATCAAAAACCACGGACATTTCGGTGTTCCATAAATATCCCTAGTAAATCACAGATAATCACCGTATATCCCACGAATATTGCGATATCACAAAATGATATTTTTAGGATATACTACGCATGTGCATAGTTGATAAATGTCTATAAGGGAATAATATTATCTAATATTCCTAGAATATTCTACAAATATTATAATATATACGTAGAATATTCTACGGATATTAAATAAATATTTTTGCTTATAGGGTATAAACAAAATTATTATAATTAAACAATGCAATCTTTTTTGCAAACAATATTTTTTAATTATATATTTAATTTTGAAAACTTATGAAATTCCAAAATGTTTTTAGTTAATAAATGTTTCTAATAAAAGTGGTGAATTGTTAAAAACTTTTGTTTCCAAACTTTTGATAAATCAAGGACAAATTAATAACAAAAAAGAACAACTTCGGTATTATCTTTAGTGACTTGACCTATTTTAATGAAATTTGATATGTGTATAGAACAAGTTTTTGTAAATGATAATATACTCTATTTAGAAAAAAAAACTAACTTTTTCACTGCACCTTATAAAAAATATTATATTAAATTATTAGTATATATATACACAATTCAAACTGGATTTAAATAAGCATTAATCAGTTAGAAACGAAACTGTCAGAATATAATATTTGCAACAATAATGTTTATGTTATTGTTTATAATTGTATTTGTTTTCAAATTGTATAATATTATTAAACTTTATTCTGAATCACAAAAGTGAAAATAGTTGTCAAAAGATCAATTTAAGAATTTTTATTTTTTTTCTCTTTAATTTGCACAAGTTAGCATTAAACGTCAAACATATATTATAAAGAACTCTAAATAATAAGCTGAAGTATAATATGGAAGCAGGACTATTTTTAAACATCGCATTAATATGTTTACTGTGACTTCATATTGAACTTGATAGTAAAAGTTGATAACTTTTTGTAATACATTTAATTGAAATTTAATCTATTGAAACTAGCGCAATTAATAAAATAACAAAAAATTTATTTCATTTATCAATAGGCTGAGATCGACACGCAGCTGAAGGCTCA
The DNA here is from genome assembly GCA_022817085.1 of Psilanteris sp. ZL-2020. Classification (NCBI taxonomy): domain Eukaryota; kingdom Metazoa; phylum Arthropoda; class Insecta; order Hymenoptera; family Scelionidae; genus Psilanteris; species Psilanteris sp. ZL-2020. Next base: position 3,064 of record JABFQC010007103.1, read on the forward strand.
ATTTTTATACAACTTTTTCTAATATTTTGTGTTTTTATTTTACAAAGTAACATTATTTTTCTGTTTCAGTTAGTTTAATTGTGGACTGTTTTGATCAATTTTTTAGCACGAGGCATACATAGTTTGTTTGTTGTTATTTCAGCGCTAATTATTTGAAGCTAAATTACACATTTTTCTTCTATAAAAACAAATGAATTGTATGTATATTTCGATTTTAATTTTAATAAAATAGTTTGTGGGCTTAAATATTTACTTTCGCATAAATAAAAAATTACATTATTATAATGTTACATTCTATATGTATAAAATTCTTCAAATTTATGTATAATTTTAAAAATTAACTTATTTTATAAAATTATTTATTTGTTACAATAATTGTTTTATTTTAATATGTATACATTTTTAAACTCTTTTATATTGATATATAAATTTTATAGCACCCATTCGCATAATCAGGAATTCACAATCAGCATTTTTAATTATTGCGTGAACTTATTGGCTAGGTAATAATTTAATTTTCATATTATAAGTTTTTAATCATTTCACTGAAGAAATTTATTAAATTTTTTAATGGTTTGTCATAGTACTATTTTTGTAGTTATAAATTAAATAAACAAAAAATTTATTGTTTAAGTAGTCCATTTTAGTAGGCGGAGCAAAACATCAATACGAGAGCACTAATAAAGATTTAAAGATAATGAAGAGTTAGTAATCTTCAACCAATTACGTAAAGAATTTCACGCGTGAGCCACTTTCTATGTTAAAAGAATTATTCATTTATAAAACATAATAAATTAAACATTATAATTATATATACATATATAATATACTATAAATTATTTATAATTTTCAATTTAAATTAACAAAATAAATTTCTTCGTTAAAACAACCTATACATTAAATTAAATAAACTATTGTACAATTTTAAGATATATTTAAAAAAATTAAGCAAAAAATTAATTTATAAATGATTCCATTATTTAGCGGAGTTAAACTACTCATTATTACTTAATTTTTCTATTCGTTTGGTCCTTTTATTTTTCCTTTATTTTTTAATGTTCAACTATTTGTAATTATTTTGTAATACTATTTTTATGTATAATATTTAATTTTATATTGTTTATACACTGAATTCTTTTTGGCCATACGGGAGGAAAACCCGAGACGTCATGTATAATAATAATAATAATAATAATAATAATAATAAAATAAAATAAAATAAAATCTATGATAATTGAAATAATTACACATTACATTATTAGTTTTATTACATATATATTATACAAATTAATGCAAATACACAGATGCACTGCTAAAAACATACAGTACAGGTGTCTTATTTAAGACACAAAAGTGACTTAATTAAGACACCGAAGTGTCTTAATCAAATGAACAATGTTTTCTATTAAGACACCTGGTGACTTAAATAAAACACTATGTGTCTTAAATGTAACTTTTTTAAGACACTTACTTTTAACAGTGTGGTTGCATTAATTTATTATTTTATATTATAAATATTCATCACTATATAAAGTATCTGTAAAATTTTGAACCATTGGCATAATATCCAAGTTGATCCGTGCAATGTTCAATTCAATTAAAGTAAATGCCTTAATTCAATATAATTGAAATTAATTACTTGCAAATAAATTATAAAAAATCTATACTAATTTATAACAATTCAAGGCAGATTGCGCGAAATTTCAGAAATATATATAATTCGAGCTTACTTTTGATTTAATGTATTATCTCAGCAATCTACATTGTTAGTTTGACAGTGTTCTTTATTGTATGACTTTTGAAATATTTTAATTATTTAAACATATATACGTATCATATTATATAATTTAAAATTTAGAATTCGACATATCTGCATGTTTTAATTCTATATTTAATATGTCATTTTCGAACTATTGACTTTGACCTATGATAAATGATAGTATATATCCTTTCGCTAAATGTTGCTTTATTATTATAAATTATGCGAAGAGAAATGTTTTCTGAATATTATTTATTTCTTATCTCTTGTTTATATATTTATATCTAACACACACATAAAGTTGTATTATTTAGATAAAAAATATACTTATACTTTCATTTAAAAAAATATAATATTTCAAAAAAGACAATAATATAGTACAAATATATATATATATATATATATATATTTATTTATTTATTTATTTATTTATATTGTAAAATATGAGACTATGAAAAGGTTCCGAATTAAAAGTTTGCAAACACACGCTTATTGGATTATGCATAGATATATATATATATATATATACCATACATACCATGTTCATACCGGGTTCTTTCATAGTCCTTAAAATATATTAAATTTTACCAGTCAATTAGTATAAATTCACAAATTTCAACAGAACAAAAACACGTCACGTGTATTTGTAAATATTTTTAATCAGATACATTTGTGATACAATAATTTAAATTCATTTAGTTATTCGAATAGTTTGATTCCTAATTAGAAATTTGATTTTAATATTTAAAGATAAGTTTTGTAGCAAAAATTGAAGAGAAACGACTTAATTAAAACACAACTTTTTATAAAAATGTACAAAAAACTTATTTTATATGTATGTAGTACACTAATTAATACCATAACAGATATAGCTTACAATTTTGACTTAGATAGATACATCTTGATATTTTAATACTACATCCATTTATTTTATACATATTGTACAGTAAAATGATTACACCTTTCGATTATATAATAACTATAATAAAATAGTAAAATAAAATAATAAAAGTAGTAAGCAATCATAATATTTTCTTATACATATACAGTGAAAAAATAATCGTACAAATTTGATCAAACTACACTGAGAAAAATTAAACGTAGAAAATTGCTGTTTATAATACTAATTTGGAGACATTAAAGTAAAAACCCAAAAATTACTGTTTTTCTTTGTAAAAGTACAGTTATTAATACCAAATTTTCCTTCTATTTTTTATTATAATGCTATTATTAACAGTAATTTTTAGGATTTTGTTTTAATGTCGCCAAATTAATGTTATAAACAGCAATTTTCTACGTTTAATTTTTCTGAGTATAGATAATAAAAGTAGGAAAAATAGGCAAAAATGTAAATAATATGATTAATTATCGTCTGAAAATACTAAAAATATGTCAAATATTACCAAATAATTGGTAAATACCAATATTGTCTAATGTTTATTTACATTTTTGATCACTTTTCCTCCTTTTATTATCTAGTTTGGTAAAATTTGTAATATTCTTTTTTTTAAGTGTACCTGTTACGAAGTTAGGAGCACCAGTATCATAGTACACGATTAAAAAAAATATTAAATTGAATATATAATTGTATATATAATGATAAAGGATTACAGCATATCGTATAATTTCTTATGTTTTCAATCTATCGATAACACAGTAGATTTGAGTTTTTATACAACGTCATTTGAAAACTTTACAATACTTATTTCTAAATTATATTTATAAATTCCATATATGGAATATCATTTGAAGTTTCATTGAAATTGTTTCATAATTAATTGAACAAAATAAATTTCTAGTAGACGCATTGAAATTTAATATTTAGTTAGACTGCGAATAAAAAGTGAATGTTATCTTGCAAAAATTAATTTTGCTGTATCTCTGGTTCTGTCCTTTTCACTCTCATTATTTTAGCACAAAAATAAGAGAGATAGCCTTTACGATATTTATTATGCACATTTTTGCCAATATTTAATACCATTAATTGAAGCAATATACAACTCAACGTTTGTTTGGTTATTATGGTATCAATTTTGAAGTGATAATTTTAGTTTATTAATGATCTATGGTTTATACAAGATTTTTACTATTTGATCTAAATTATGATATATTTTTACGTATTTCATGAACAACGAAATGGTGTATATAATTGCATTGTTTAAATATGAACTTAAAATAAAACCCATTTGTATAAAATAAGATAAAAATTGTTTTAAAATTTAGTATACACGTGTATACTATATAAACATATATATATTTTGAACAAAAAGTTATATAAAATACAATTTTTATTCACTTTTGACAACAATTAAACTTTAAATTTTGTTTTAATTTAATTTTTATATCCAGTATCTTATTTAATAAATTGTGAACATTTTCTTATGAAAGCTTTTAAGTTTTTAGATTATTTTTTAACAAAATTCGTGATATCATTAAGCAATTTAAGAAAATGTACACGCATTATTTTATACAATTGAGGCGTAAAAAGTGCGGTTCGCAATTATTGTATACATGCTTTGTATAGGCAAAATTAAGTATATTAATAAAAAAAAAGGTTTTTAATAATGCGAGCAAACTGAATCCAGTATGCCATCTCTTTGAGTTTATAATATAAAAGTGACCTCAATACACAGATTAAAATATTTAAGTTATCACACATCAAAATATCTTATCATATATTTGGCAACGCTGTGATCATTTACATCGTATTCGTGTTTTATTGATATCAAGTTACCTGAGCAGCTTTACTTTTTTAGTAATAAAAAAAGCTTTGGTTAGTTGTGTAATTGTTTGTTGTTATTGCGCGTTCGTAAATACATGTGTATGTGTATTTTCATATTTCTTTGCAATATTAATCTTTCATGTTTTTCATGAAATACAATGTATACCGATTTGTTTTATTAACATTGAAGTCTGAAATGGAAAGATCAAACGTCGATTTCCGTATTTAGAATTAGTAAATAAATAATTAAATAAACTCAATGAGTACGTATTTTTTAATTTCTTTCCCATTACATAAAAAGTATTAATAATTCGTTGGATTTTGATTGTTGTCTACAATGAAACGTTAAATAGATATATATGTTTGTATTGATGTAATTTTACGTATCCTGTACCACGCAAAGAAAACATCAGTAAGGAATTAATGAAACCATAAATTAATATAATTAACTCATCTTAATTGATTAATAATGATCAACGTAATGAATGTTGTACCTTGAATTTAAGATCTTGTATATTTTATAAAAAAACATATTTGTAAGCATTAATTTTTTTTATTAATGATATTTGTTTATTGAGCAATACACACGATAAAAGATGTGTTGAATTCTTATGTTTCTATATTCTAACAATTTATAAATTATTTCTTAAAAATAGTAATATATCAGAAAAATATTTAAAACGATTTATTGTGTATATATATATATATATATATATATAGGTGAGTGTCAAAGTACATACATGGCAAAATACATAACCTTGCAATTCATAATGAATATAATTATAGTTAACAACATCATATATTTTGCCATTTTTTGTACTTTGACTTTTTACTTTGGCGTTTTATCAAAAAATACTATATTTACTACTACACGTAGGATGAGGCTTTTAAAAATGAAAATAATACTCTTTATTATTGTATAGATTACTATACAATATAGTAATTTTTCGTAAGATGTCTGCCATACTGAAATTAAATATAGTAAAATCTTTATTTTCAAAAACTCCATCCAACGAGTAGTAGTTAATATAGTATTTTTTGGTAAAACGTTTTCTCCGTGTGTATATTTCTTAATCTGCATATTGTTATATTTATACAAAGAAATTTTATAAAACGAAAAAATAAATTTTCTCTTTTAATTTTAAATAATACCTTAAAATATGTATGTATCTTGTTCAATGTTCAAGTTCAAACAGTTTTAAGTTTTTAAGAAATATTGTTCATCTTAAAGATAACTTAAAGATAAATAAGTAAAGTAAAGTTAGTTTGTAAGAATGAAATAAAAAATTATACAATTAAAAATATGTTTTTTAAAATGATTTATTATTTCTATTTCATATAAATGCATGTTAATTTATGATCGTGTTTTATTATTTTCTTAAAGTATTTGCAATTCTACTTTGAAGAGAAAGTCATAAGTAAGTAGATATCTGATTATTTTTAATGGATTTATACGGTTAAATACAGGTAGCGATGCTTATTGGGGCGGACTAGCGTGTAGTACGAGAGACAGAAACCGCAGCGGGAATGTTCTATACGTTTTTATTACAATATGCGGGATATTCCCGCTGATAAGGATAAACTTAGATATCTGGTTTCACGGTGATCTATATGGAGATAAAAAATATAATATAAAGTACCATATCTTCTGGCGTTCGAATGATATTTTGAAGGATATTTAAAAAATTACTATACACTCAGAAAAATTAAACTTAGAAAAGTGCGGTTTATAACACTAATTTGGCGACATTAAAACAAAATCCTAAAAATTACTGTTTATAATAGCATTATACTAAAAGATAGAAGTAAAATTTGCTATAAAAAACTGCATTTTTACAAGGAAAAACAGTAATTTTTAGGTTTTTACTTTAATGTCTCCAAATTAGTATTATAAACAGCAATTTTCTACGTTTAATTTTTCTGAGTGTACACTCTTAGAAATTATTTATTTCAATGAAAATGTGAATCTTTTTCATTAACTTAATTTAAATGAAAATTTACAATTTTAAAAGAGAGCAGAATAACATAGATTAAAAAGACATTCCTTGTCAATTAAAATTATTATTGTATTTTTCATTCAAATCTACAATAATATACAATAAAATGTAAAACTTTTTCGTACAAAAGGATTCTTATTGTTTTGAAACGTTTTCTATTTTAAATGTTAAATGAAACGCATGCGCAAACTTGTTTAATGGTATTTTATATATTACGGCACTTTTCTAAGTTTAATTTTTCGGAGTGTACCATTAAAGGAATATTTATTATATGATATAACAAAAATGTATCAAAATTCCTTCCAGTTTCTATTCTATATAACAAATTTTACTACATAAATAAAAAAAGTTATTATGGTATAGTAATTTATACTGTAACTTTTTTCTCAGTGTAGATGTTAAAGGGGGGTTGGGGGAAAAATCCCCCGCATCCCTTAGCGAGACATAGGTCTCCTGAAGTCAGCTCAATTTGAAAAGTAAATCTCAAAATTTGCGCACAATTTTGCACGCGCAGTCGGCTCTAAAGTGGCGGATACTAATAAGCATTGAATCACTTATGTTTATACACTGAGAAAACAAATATTTAACAAATTTACTATATAATATATCAAAAGTGGACGATACGTGAAAACAAAAAAAATTATTACATTATATATTAAAATTTTCTACATAAACTTGAATATATTATTATGTGCATCGCCAATTTTACTACATTATATAGTAATTTTTCTTGTATTTTTACGTATCGTCCAGTGTTGATA
>JABFQC010007104.1:0-10301 GCA_022817085.1 Psilanteris sp. ZL-2020
TTATTTCCAAATGATAAGCGGAGCGATTTATAATATTAAAACTGATGGTTTATTAGAGAAATAAATGTGCACATTTGTTTTTATTTTTTATCATAATACAAATCATAATAAAATTCTATAAATTAACATCATAATACATTTTATAATAACGTGCAATACATTAAGTTTTATTTTATAATAGATGCGCTGTCAACGTTTTAAAAATAAAAAAAAATGTGTTTTTTTTTTTTCGTAATTAAAATTATGAATTTTGAAAATTTATCCAGACATTATCCAGACAATATATAATCCAGACGGACCCACGACATCTGGATATTTTTCTAATTGTCTGGAAACGCGCCAAATCCAGAAAACTTCCAGCCAAATTTGCCAGGCCGTATCCAGATAATTTCCAGACTATTTTTTCCAATGTATAATTTTGATAAGGATATATATTTTTATGATAATAAATAATATATATTACATTAATAAAATTAATAATGTTGGTATCCCTAGTCGAAATTTAACACTATTTTGAACCTAAAAATTGTTAAAGGTAATGTAGACTCTAATTTAAACCTCAAAAGGTCTAAAATTTCCCGTTTAGGTTAAAGAGATTGAAAATAGGTTCTAGATTTGATATTACAATTTTAACCCTCCTTTCAAACTTGATAGCCTTATTATTATATAATAACTTTATAACTTTTATTTATTATAAATTATTATTATTTTATTTATTATAAATTTACATTTACATATCTTAACAAGAAATATAATGTTTTATTATTAAAAATTATAATTTTTTCTGTTTTTCGTACTTTTTTTACTCTTAACGTGTTATTTGATAGAACCTATTTTGAATCCATTTAACCCTAAACGGGAAATAGACATTTCGAGGTTTAAATTAAAGTATGAATTTCGACTCGGGATGTTTTAGGATAAAAATCAACCAAACTATAATAATGAACTAAATTTAACTATAAATTTAACTTTTTTAACGTGTATAATAATAATAATAATTGTGATTAAAAATTTAAGTGATTGAAAACTTTCATTTCGATTCTTATACTACAATGTAGGTATGAATATTATTCCATAGGATATATTTCAATGCAATGCGATAATTTTAAATAAATTATATACTAAATTAAAAATACTATAGTCAATTTTGTTGACTTTAATTGCATATTAAATGAATCTGATAAAGAACTATTTTTATTTGCGATTAATATAATTTGAAAAATGATAAAAACTGTATATTTAATCTATGAAAAACAACAAGATAGATTTAAATTTATGGAAAATCTAATCTTATATATTATAGAATATAAAATTCTTTCAGCTATTACTATAGTTATCTAATTATATGAATGTATGTTATTTGTTATCACAATTTTTTTTCTCCCAAATACCGATTTTAAATATGTTTATTATACATATTACACTGAGAAAAAATTTATAGTAAATTTACTATACTTTAAAGTGCTGTATAAAATAAATATATAATCAAAATTATTTCATACAAAATTATCTATAAATAGTACATTTTTTTTTAGCTTTATTTTATTTTTTATGACAATTCATACACATTTTAAAATTTCACATTACAATTTTTCTTACTTGTGTAGTATACAACACTTTCTTAATATTTATTATAATATTTACTATCAAATTCTTCGCAGTGTAACTTTCTTGTAAATAAATAAAAAAATTACTTGATATTATTTTTTTCGCATTATAATTTCTTTAAATTTAAATGTTTCTTAAGAAATAATATTCCATTCTATGTACACGGAGAAAACGTTTTATCAAAAATTACTATATTTAGTACTACTCGTAAGACGGAGTTTTTAAAAATAAAGATTTTACTATATTTAATTTCAGTATTGCAGACATCCTACAAATTACTATATTATATATAGTAATCTATACAATAATAAAGAGTATTATTTTCATTTTTAAAACCCTCATCCTACGTGTAGTAGTAAATATAGTATTTTTTGATAAAAAATTTTCTCCGTGAATAGATCTTCGAATTAATTGACAGATTACAAATAAGCATGCAAATATTTAAATTTCTGGAGTATAATACTTTTTTTGAAAATAAGAAATTGCTCATATACGTATTTTCCATCAAATTTCCCTGTCGCAAAACAGTTTCGAAAAGGTACAACATTTTTAATGTGAGGTTATGTCAACTCAATTCTGAACTGTCTTGTGATTTTGCTTTTATATATACTTGATGGATTATCGCGTGTCACTTTTTAATGTGGCATAATTCATCCAAACAATTTATCGTTTATTCGTGAAACGAGATTTTTCCATTAATGAACGAAAAGCCGTCTTCATGAAAATAGGAAGAATAATTTTATGCAGTATTTCAATTATAACTAACACAAGTTGTAAAATATTTTAAATTTTGTAAATATTCATTTAGCCTATAATTTTGAATACGTTTACACACTATTTTTTCTTTGTAATAAAACAAAAGCATGTTTAATGTTAAAAATAAAATGTTGAATGAAATAATGAAAATGCAAACTCGAAAGAGAATTTAGTGTTCTGTCGTCGTTGAATCAAACCATAAATTATTACTGCTGGCATCACTCCGTTGGATGACGCATATCTCGGTACAACATGCATATACGAAGCAGACAATTAAGGCATACGTATATAGTTATTTTTTATTTGTAAGTCGAAAGTGGTGGTGAATAAAACATGTTCTTTTATAACAAGGCAAAAAAATCATTTTTCAAGCAGAAATTCGTCATTTTTTGTTAATTAGAAACTGTCAATCACTTTGGCAGATTAATTCAAATTTTATTAAGCGTATAATTTTTCGATTCAAGCAGATGAAACATTACTTCACAACGTTCAAGGGTATAACTATGATTAATAGAATTTAGATATTTTTAAATATAGTTTTCAAAGTATATATATTGAGATTTATGCATTATACACAGTATATGCTTATATTAATTTAATTTAGTTTACGGTAAGGTCTACAAATTTACACTGATGAACTGAAAAAGAATCGTTTATATGCGATTATTTATAATATTCCAAGTGAACATTATAATACTAAAATGCAACTATTAAATTAACGTCTTAAAAACTATTATTTTTGTATATTATTACCCGTACTTATATTCACATAAAATTATTTAAACAATAAATAAGAAAAAATTATAAATAGTTTTATTTAAATTAATTCAGTGTGTTACATGTATTTTTTATACAAATGTTAGAAAAAATAACGTATCTCCTTTTAATCATTCTTGCTTTAGAAATTTTATATAAACGTTACTATTCATATAACGTCTATAAAGCGAGTAATAAAACTTAAACGATGATTATTCTCTCTGCTTCTATTAAAAGTCAATTTAAACTCGTATAAGAATTAATGCTTTAGTCAATAAAATACAAGGAACTAAGCAAAAACAAAATTCCATTTGATAACAAATTAAGATTGCTTTTCCACAGATGTCCACAAATTGGAATTAAATTCACGCATAATTAGTATTATTCTTTACACTATCGACAAATACATAATTGTTTTTATGTCTGATTTAAATGTGCGCGCCATGGTAGATTTAAACAAATCTGCTGATGTCGTAAACTAAACAATCAAGTACTGATAAATCTATTTTCTCGCTGGTTATTTTTTAATCGGAAACAAGTCCCGAACAAATAATTATTTTTTTTGTTATTATATCCCACAATTTAACAAAACTTAATTAATTTATTTTGCGTAAAAAATGCTATCAGTGAAACGCGTTCCCATTATTTTAAGCAAGTTCATTTCAAATAATATCAAATCTGATATATCATAAAAAAACTACATTTAGATGAGTTTATCTAAGTTCACTTTTGAATATACTCTTTCATTCATAAGAAGTATAAAGTTGTATGAGATAATTGTGATGTCTCATGGTATAAAGCTGTTGTACATTAACCATGAAATTGGAATTTCATGGTCTATTGTAATGATATTAAAATTATAAGATGAATAACAGATAATATATCAAAATAACTTGAACGAAACAAGCAAGAAATACTACATCTTTAAAATTTCAAGATTCTGAGTATAAATATTAATAATAATTTAATTACACTAACTGCATTGTATGCAATATTTCAACTAACAATTACAGTAATGTTTCAAACGCTATCTAGATTATGTGATCCACTTTTCTTAGTGTAATGTATATATAATATGCAAAAGAAGTGAATACTTAAAAATTGAATATGTAAACTCTACTAAATGTAATTGAAATAAAATATACTTAAGAATATTAAAAACTAGTATTCTTATGTATTTTGAAACTGAATATATTATGAGTAATTCATGGAATTTTGCATACTCTAAATTTACATTTTAATTTTATGATATATTTCTTAGTGCCATACAAATACACTTTATGGATATTAAGAGAATGTATAAACTCGTTATGTCTATTATTATAATATATTTTTCTATATGAAAGATGAAGTGTTTGTTTATTTCCAGAAGACGGATTTGGGATAAATTATTAAATTAAATTGCAAAAAGCAAAAGATAATCGGTATATTTTCGAAAAATTGAATTCCAGTTGAAAGTCGACAGCATCGTCGTAGGCACTTTGCAATTCATTAATGGAAAAACGTCGTGCATGCGAGGAGTTTCGCCGGCGTTCGTGAATGTTTTCACGAATTTGGAGGCGACTCGCACGTCGCGGTTTAGAGGCTCGGAGCTGCTACATCGTGGTCTCGAACGATCGTCGCTATATAATTTATTTTGCCCTCCCACTAGCGTCTCTTTCTATTAGGAAGCTTCTACCTTGATCCGCGCGTTTACTTACAAGCTCTGTGACAGGAACCTGGATAACGCCAATTTGCTAATGCGATTGTTCTTCAAGCCATCAAACATGGCGGAAGCCGACATTTCCATTCCCTTGTGTGAATCCAGTAGATGAGTGTACGGCTGATTAAGCCCAAACAACACAACCGAAGAACTGTGCGAAACCCTCGGAGTTAGTAGCACTTGTCACCCTAAAAGCATGATCGCGCCGGATCGCACGTGTGCACTTGGCTGTCTCCGGATTCATGCTACGGATACTTGAACAATCGCCCGTATCGACCCCTCTTCGGCAAGGCACTTACTTCTCTTGCTATATTTGAGTTCCCCTTTCGCGTGTGCAGTTCCCCGACCTACTTTGCTCAGCTGGCTTCTCAGCGACGGAAAAAAGGCCACGTTTCTGCCCGCTTCATCCCGTCTTTAATACAAAACTAACAAATCGATCTACTTCGTTGCATATCGTCGCGCCCTGTGTACGAGCAGGACGGTCAACTGCGCGGTGTCAACAACAACAACAACAACAACAACAACAGTAATCAACAACAACAAAATAGGAACAGACAAGTTGGTAAAGTTGCTCGAGTCTGGGTGCGTGGGGCGAAAAGCAAGGCCGCGGTCGTTGTGTCGTTGGTTCGTCTTATCCTCGCACCAGTCGTACTCCTGACGGTATCAGCGAATGCCGCGACAATCGATACGCGGGTCGTAGCTTCGTAGCCTCCGGCTGCCTGCTTCGATGGGAGTCGCTGTCACGACGTCATCTAACGTCGGGACAGCGCGGTCCCGGTGCCCGTCCAGCTTCGGGCGGAGCCGTTGGCGCCCCCTGGCGTTCGGCAGCGCCGTAACACGGTCACGGCAATGGCGACGCGCTGATGCTTCGCTGCACTAAATCGCTGCTAATCGTCATTCGGACGAGCCCTTCGGCCGAAATCGCGCGACTCCCACTGTAGTTCACGCTGTGACCTACTCGCACTGCTCTCAGCTGCTTCAACCCTTAGCTCGCTCGCTCGCGTCCCTCCTCTCTCGCGGTCGATCTCCCTTGCCCCCCACCACCGAGTCCTGCCAAATCCCCACCCCCGCATACCAACCAAAAGCAGAAATAGCGCCAGCAACCGACTCCTCCGCCACATCCTCATCGCGCATCCACTCGACCACGCTACCACTGCGCCCTGCCCGCTTCCTTTCTTTCGACTCCTCGCGCCGAGGCGCTCGCGCACGTTGCCCGAGTGTCTCTGAAAGGGCCGAAACGTCAAATTTGCCTGTAATCATTCCCCGACTCAAATATGTATTCACCTTTTATACCCTGGAATACGTCCAAGTAGTCGCACTTTTTTAAATCGCGTTTCACGTTATTTCATACCAATACATTTCCGAATAAAAGCATCCACGCTTGCAATTAATTCAACATATTCACTCGATTCACGTGTATTTGCTAGCCAGAATAAACCTAGTTTCAATTGCGTGTAAGTAACAAAAATTATAATCTGTATATGTACATGTATTGTATATTACTGGAATTTAACTGTCCGAGTTCAATCTTTTTAATCATTTTATAAATCATTATCGATGTACATTAACAGCAAAATATATAATCTTAACATAATATTATCTTCAAGTTTGAACATTTCTTTTTTCAATAAAACTGATCTGAGCTGATATCAGATATATATAAAAGGATTTTGTCTATAATATAGTAAACATTCATTGTCGCCAATAAAACCGAGTGTGGTAAATTAACGCATCATTAACTTATATAAAGACAAAAATTGCAGTGTTTTTAAACGGATCTTTAAAAAGAAAAACAATAAGCAAATAAATCATTCTTTAATATATCATAATAATATATGCATAATATATGAATTATGTTTTAATATACACGCGCCATTAGATTTTCTATAACCTCTTCAATAATCAGATAATATTAATCAAAAATTAATAAATAAAAAATATAACGATATTTAACAGTGATATAAATTCGTCCTGTTAAAGTTACGAAACTAATATATGTAAATATACACACAATAAAAGATACACAGCATTCGTAAAAATACTTTTCACCACGACTGAGTGGTTAATATGTTTATAATATACTTATGTAATACAATTATAAAAATCACCCAGGTTTTAAAAAACATTTCTTAAATACCAATCCTATTGGATAATGAAGCAAAATTTGATAGATTATTAAATTTTCAAATTTTCAATTATCAATAGGGCATACGCTTTAATGATAGAACCTAAAAATTGCACACTTTTTTAATATATTTTATATCTTTAAAACGTCCTAAAATAGTTTTCTGTCTACAGATCAAGTACAATACAAATATAATTTATTTATTTATTGAATATAAATACGTCCATATAACTTAAAGCAGAAGGCACTTTAGTTTAAAGTAGCATCATTTTAATATTTTAAATTATAATATACTTTGCAGTATATACTTATAATAATAGTATTAGCAAATACATTCGTTTTATTAATTAATCAAAAAGATTTCACCAAGGAAGATTAATGAACAAGAAAATATACTCTATCAAGTAGTATTATATTTTTAAAATTATTAAGTGATAATTATTATATAACTCATGTTTCCAGTGACAAATTTCAAACAATATTTGTTTGTTTTCAAAGTAATAATTTATATAAATATATTAATAATTATTCCATTATTTGCACATATAAATATAAATAAAATTTAATATTCTTGACTTGGTCCAATAATTAATGTTAATCTAAAAATATAGTGTATTTTTATAGGTTGTTAATGCAAACATTCAATTTGATGGTTTTATTATTATTAAGTAGAAACAATTTATTGTTTTTAGAATAAGAATAATTTTATATAACATGCGCAACGCGTTCATTTTTAGTTTGGTAGGTATACAATTTCGTTTTTATTTTTTGTAATTTAAATTATTATTTCAAATATTTATTTTAAAAGATAAACAATTTTCTAATTAAATGACGGCATGTAAAAATATTTCACAATAATTGGAATTCAGACAATATACGTACAGAAATGAGAACATTTAAAAAAGATTACAAATAAAAGATTAGACACAAGCACAAACACCGTCTATAAAATATAGACTTTTGTTAACGAACGTTTAAACCTGCAATTAATTGTAGAGTGTATTATGTAGAGATCAAAGGTTTCCATGGAGAATAAAATGATGTAAAGTTATACGTAATTTTTAACAAACGTAATATTAAATTATAACAGTATGCAGTTCTAA
Organism: Psilanteris sp. ZL-2020; assembly: GCA_022817085.1. Lineage (NCBI taxonomy): Eukaryota > Metazoa > Arthropoda > Insecta > Hymenoptera > Scelionidae > Psilanteris > Psilanteris sp. ZL-2020. The sequence continues at coordinate 8,051 of JABFQC010007104.1, forward strand.
ATTCTCACGTGGTTATTATGAACAAACTGGTATATCTTATTTATTACTATTTCTTCTCTAAACAAATTATATGTGTATAATTTTAAAATAAACTTCATAAATAATTGTATTATCATTGTGAATACCATCAACGTATATACTTTTATTTATTGATTTTTAATCGATCTTTTTAAATTTTTGTTTCATATTTAATTTTCGTTTTTATATAATAAATTTTGAGATATAATATTTTCGGATATTTATGGATTATAAATAAATACGGCATTAATTTATTAGAATTTAAGATACATCTTTATTGTCACATAAATATATATACAAACTGAAAAAAATAATCATACAAATTTTACCAAACAAGATTAAAAAAGCAGGAAAAGTGAACAAAAATGTAAATAAACATTAGACGATATCATAGTTTTTAACATTTGTTTTGTAATATTTTACATATTTTTAGAATTTTCTAACCATAATTAATTATATTATTGACATGTTTGCCCATTTTTCCTCCTTTTATTATTAGTTTGGTAATTTTGTAAGATTATTTTTTTCCGTGCATAAAACAAAAACCGATATATACTTTAACAGCAATGAAGATGGATATAGAACTGCAATTATTTACATGTTTTATATTCCTTGATTATTTAGATGCAGTGACTAAAGAGAAATCAAAATCATAATTGATATTTTAAATTATCTTTTTAAACATAGACTATGAGACATATAAAGTATAGTTTTCGAAACAACAATCCAGATGTCAAGATATCGAAATACATTTGAAATTAGAATTTTACATTCCCAGAACAAGATTACTAAAATACGTATCTGTATTGCTAAATTTGCAATCTGATACTTGAATTGAACAATCTCAGACATTTCATGACCTAGATTGTAATATGAACGATCTAGATGGTAAACATCACAATTCCTGCCTTTAATCTCTTATTATAAACTTAAACAATTAACAAATTATAAATATTAAAATTAATTAAAATAATTCCAATGAAATAGTTTCTGAACAATTTTCTGTTACACTTAAAAATAAACTTATGGAATAATTATGGAAACAAATTTTGACTATACTCAAAATAATATAAACATCCAATAAAGTTGATTATTTATATATATACAAATCTGAAGTAAATTTCTTTTCTCATAGGTATTATTTACTTAATAATCTCTTCTAGTAAGCATTGAATATCCATTTGATTAATTGCATTCATAATGGTAGAAGAATGTTATTCGATAAGTATTACAGTATAAAAATATATATTTCGTTTATATTCTATTTATGATGATCGTTGCAATAAGTCAGCTCGTTGCTGATATATTGTAGTGATTAGATCATAATAAAAATATTTAAAAATGTTTGTTTTAAACGCATTTGTTATACTTTACTTTCTTTAATAAAAATATCCCACGATTAAATTTTAAAATTTAAGATATATAAATTTGATATTACATTATAATTAGATTGTAAATATATTGTTATTGAATAAAAAAAAATTTTTATTTTTAATTTTGTAAATTAGTGTGCCTGTGCATATAGAATTGCAATATACGCAGTTACAGAGTATACCAGAAGTTGTAAAACGGTATTATTTTTACACCATATCAGCTAAAATAATCACTTTACGACTTAAATTAGAGCAATTAGATAATTTCAATCTCGAAGTTTTACAATATTTACAGAAAAAACTGTCATTATTGAGACAATTTTGCTACTACCATAGATTTAAATGCACTGAAAGAATTATAATAGTTATTGATTCTAAAACAAGTCGTATAATTGTATGCAGTTCTTTGAATGCGTTGGCAAATAATCGGTTTAATACAATTCAATTATATATTATATTTCACGTGCTAATGATTCATTTTGCATCTATATTTAATGTAAAAAATAATCTGCAATACATTCAACAACATATCAAAGTTAGTTCTTCTTTTAGCTTTGCATGAAAATATTATATATGCCATATCCAAGTAAACATGTTTATTGTACTGATTATTCTCCAATAGTTCGGTATTTACTGTATATTTACATTTTATAAATAAATTAATTTTATTTTGAGAATGAAACCTTTTTATTGAAATATTCTTAAAATGGCAATTAATAAATGGAAAGTTTTACATGTTTTTCAACAATAACACATAAAAGTGATCACAACAGGTTCAACAATATTTCATAGAGATATTTTATTTTTTTATTTATTATATATTTTAGAGACGTTGGAATATTTGGTATAAACAACTGTAC
>JABFQC010007105.1:0-10300 GCA_022817085.1 Psilanteris sp. ZL-2020
TTATAATTTCGTTCGGGCTCAAAAGATTTACTTCTGGCGATTTTGAATTCTCAAATTAGCATAAATAAAAATGAACCCACAAATAAACAAAACTGACGTTTCATTTTAATTAACTAACAAACAAAGCTGAATAAATATAGTTTTCATCACAAAAAAATGTATTTTTCATGAAATTGAAATGCACTGATTTCAATTATAATAAACAATATATAACCTAGTAATGATGTATATATTATTTAGCAACATTTTAAATCAAATTATAATTAATATACTCAAATATTCATATTCAATTTTGAGGCATTTAATACAATTAATGAATAAAACAACAATTACGTTTTAACGCTATTGTTATTTTAAATACACTGAATATTACATTATTTAGAAAATAATTTATAATTGTTACATTTATATATTAATGATGTAACATATCAGGGAAATGTATTTAAAATCGGAGTTTCCGCATTTCGGTGTTTTTAAATTATAACAACATCAATTGTATCAAACCGTAATGGAAATAATAATAAAAAAAGGACCAAAAAAGTACGAAAGGATTAACGCAAAACGTCGGATATATTATTTTCAAACAGTTAATATCGAATTGAAAACATCATTGTTATTATGATATTCGTTTTAAAAGAGCATTTTTCGGGGATATCCAAATTTCGCGAAATCAGTTCAAACGTGTCGCGATCATAAATTTTATAGTGTAATAAACATAATGGAGTTGTTTTACATTTAAAATTAAATAACTGAAAATCGCGCGACGCGGATGATATATTGATTTCGTTGACAAGCTCGAAAATAATTGTGAAATTCGAACCACGCTTGATCCGACCGTTTGAAACAAAACCGCCGGGGTTTCAATTGTTCCGTTCTGCAGTTTTTTCTATTCCCAATTGTTTGTTGCAGACGTTGTAATTAACTTATTTAATGATAAGATGCTTTGAAAGTTAAATTCTTGTTTGTGGAGACCAGCGAGTGTGATTTTATAAATGTGTTGCAGGGAAGACTTCTGGGAAAAGCCGACGCATACTTCAGTTCTTTTCGACGTTGCAATTACCCGAGAATCAAGGCTCCTAACGCTACTCCAGAAATAGTTTACGAATGCGCTAGGTATTCCAGGTACGTACATCATGTGCCTTCACATACACACACACTCACACAACGCGAAAAACACGTAAAAATTACGAATGGATAATGAAGGAATCTTTTTATACGATTTATTACGAACTTTTTAATATGAAAACGTTCTGTTTGCTGTCGAAAATTAGGTTCATAAGTACGCAAAGTCGCAAACGTAAAATATGACAAGTACTTTGTAAAGCAATGTTACATGCAGTCTTTTTTTTAACGTTTATATATATATATATATATATGTATATGAATATAAACAAACAAATTCACAAAGTACTGTTAACTCATTTCCAAAATCCAACTCCACCGTTTGTAGAAACAGAGAATGTTTTATGATTCAAAATCTTTAACTTATATTCATCGAGTAATTTATATCATATATATAAATATATCTACGTGTGTACATATATAATGCATATATGTAACTTGTACATTTTGCATAATTATGCGATGTGGAATACTGCAAGAAACGATGTACACACCGAGCGTTAATTGCACGCGTAAAATAAGTCGATATTTCAAATTTTACGTTTCGTAATATCTTGCGAAGTACATAAAGTATAAGAATACTGATTACGATGTTCCATTGCGAAAGTGATAAATGAAAATATAAATTACCGATGAAATATTTTTTGTTATAGACGTCGGAGATAAAATTTGCACGTTTCTTTTTATGATTTATAATAGAAAACTGTAAACGAAGTATAAGACGTTATCGAGTCGCATAATATGAAACGAAGTTATGGCTCTAATTACGTTTTACAATAGTCAATTAATTTGAAGAAACGGAATTTAAGTTTTCGGCAATAATTTTGCTGTCAAATTATATTGCTCTTATACCGTGAAACTCGCTTTCGTCTGCTAAAACACCACTGATCTTTCATACTTTTATGGCTAAGAATAATCTCGGAACTTACTGTCGTTTGTAGATTCGGTACTTTAGATAAGGCTGTTTATACTTCTAAGCAGCTGAGAAAATTCGATAAATTTCGTATGGTCCATTTCTATTCTTTGGCTTTAAAATGAAAACGAGTCGTTCTCTCGGCACGAAGCTTTTCGAATAATATAAGGAACGCGATTAAAAAAATCGTTTGTACCTAATTTTATTATTGCAGACGACATTCTGAATGTCGTGTCGTAACTTTTTCAATCCTCGTTATACACGATAGTCCAAATACTTAAAACAATGCTAGTAATCGTAAAAGTTTAATTTTCGAAATGACTCGTCGTTGCGGCTCGGTCATTTTTTGGTTATTTTTAGTTATGAACGAACGTTTCCGAATCAGAAAGTACATTCTTTGAACCGCGTGTTTGGGAGTAATTTTTGGTTTTCGTACGATCAGCAAAAAGGCATTACATTTATGGCGTGTTTCTTGTGAAAAAAGTAACATTTTCCTACTACACCAATCAGTGGTAACGAAATAATAGTGGCAGAAAATATTTAATGATTATCATACAAAATTCGACGATTTTACGTTATAATTTGATATTTTATTAGTATTTTTGAATTTCAGTTTTTCTTGCATTAGATTTGTCTTTATTTTCAATTTCATTTAAATGTCCATTGAAATAAATTAGTTTAAAACTAAATTCATGCAATCAAGCTGCAAATTGTAATGTATGCATTAAATATAATATTTGTTAATATATAATTAAGTTATTTGCAATTCCGGAATTGCAACAATATGAACACTACGTTTATATTACTTTTACTATCCATGTACAACTTAACGTTTCACATGGTCTTAATGAATTTGTACGTTATATGTAGAATATTAATACATATGTCATTGTACTAATGTTAGGTCAACATTAAAATACGAAATCATATAAAGTAAATAAAGACATTATTAAAAATTATTCAATTTTCATATATACTTACATGTTTTTAATAAATTAACTAAAATAAACATTTCGTTTTATAATTTAAAATTAATATATTCTCGTAGCAAACCTTATTTAATTTTAATAGCAGAAAATGACGAAAAAATTGTAACATTTAAAATGGAATTGAATATGAAATTGATGAAATAATTTTTGTTATATCAAATTATATGATCAGATAAACTTAATAAATATTTAAAATAAAAATGAAATAGTTTTACGTCAATTATTTAATAAATGTACATAATAAACTTTAACCTATTTTGACGAATGTGAAATAATATGAAGTAAAATAATTCTGACACTGTGGCAAGATAATATCCGAAACATATAAAGTTATATAATGTAATAATAACAAAATAAAAATAAAGAATGATAAATAAATAAATGAAAATAAACTGATGACATAAAAACAACTTTATTTAAACGATACTGTAATATCAATAAAGTCGATTTTCATTGAAAGTCATATTATGTCTCGAAAACAAACAAATTATAAAATTAAGTCATATGTCTTCATTTGTCAGTGTTGGCTTGTATTTCGATGTATAATTTTGATTACGTATTGTGTTACGTCTGTAGTGATTATCACAATCTGTACATTATTATAGTTGGAAAAGAGTATATGCAAAATGATTAAAAAAATTTATTTTATACTTTTATTTTTTTTCCTTCAAAATAAAATATAATCCATACAATTAATTGAATTAACAGTTTCTATTTCGCTAAAAAAATAATTATAAAGACTGAAAAAAGTAATAATAAAGTTATATTTAAAATGTATATCAATAATAAAATCAGATAAATCAAATTTATGCAAGTTAAAAAAACATACATTTTAGTAAATTGCATATAGGTTAAAATTATTTCTTCATATGTCAAAAAAGAATATAACATGTACTGAAAAAATATTAACACTACATTTGTTATATATTAACGGACGCACCTGATGTTTGTTTTAAAAATGCCTTTTATTTATCTTAAAATTAATTTTATTTACATTCAAAATCATTCTGTTTATTTACATTCAGAAATTAATGTGTTTACGTAGCAAATGTTGTCGTTTTGTCCGTGTGTTTTGTTTGCATCAACTTTTTACTACGCTCGCGCTGCACCCTACAAATTCAAAATTCAAAAGCACGTGTCCGATTTCATTCATTTCACAGCAAAATTTGAATTACATTTGTCCCCGTTTTTCGCGAGCCAAAGAATACAAACGGACTCATAAGCGTCTGCTGTTCTTACGTTCGGTGCATAAATACGAAAGGACCTCGTCATTTGACCCAACGCAAACAGCGAACAAACACGGAAGAAATAATTCGAGCCGAGTCCCGGCGTAATAGCCGGACCAGCGGAGAAAAAAAGTAGCCGAAGAAGGAGCGTTAATAACATTAGTATGATAATTTGCGCGCGTAATTTGGAAAATCACCCGAAAGTTTCATTTTAAGCAAATGAGAAACTTAAGAATGGAATAATTTGGTGATGAAATTTTCGCGCGAATAACCGGAAAAGTTAGATGACAAGGCGAACCGAAGTTGAGCATCTATTTGGTCGTAGTCAAGTTAAGCTTCTTTTCTAGTGTACTTACGGTGTACATTAAGCGCGGCAGTGGTGTATTAGGGAACACTCGGCGAGGTCTTAAGTTTCGCGCGACCGCGCAGAACCGTGGCTTAACGCGATCGTTGATCGCGCCAGAAGAGAAAGAGAGAGATTTATGGTGAAATAACGACAACGAAAATTACAGCTTCTGGGACATACCGAGCCCGTGGTGGCAAGCCAGCACCGTGACTATCGGAGTTGGAGCAGCTATTGCAGTGATTGGCTCGCTCACGCTCTTGGCTGCGGCGTCTTCGTTCCTCCCACACGTCCTCAAAACCCCAAAGCACACGAGGATTCTTGGATCATTCCAATTACTTGCTGGTTAGTACTTTTGTTTTTAAAACAAGTTAGTGGATGTTCTTGAAACGTACTTTCTATTGATCCGCCGGCGGGGTCGGCTTCGCAATTTCGCCACTTGCGGCTGGCACCGCGCTCGGCTTGTAATTTCAAATTAAAAGACATTTTGCGAGAGCTTTATTGAGAATTATTTATATTTTTGTCGGCGCGACTTTTTATCGCTACGAAGCGCGGCTTGTGGGTGTATAGAAGTAATGCAGGCATTGGGGAACGGAATTATTGTTTTCGCGAATTCATTAAAAGCAGCGTAATTTATGGGTTAAATCTATTAACGTGTCAATTATGTGCGGTGACTTGTTGGCGAGTGCAGGGTAATGGTGTTTTTGTTTTTTTTTTTGTTCCCGCAAGTACTCGCGGAAAAAATGGATTAAACATTAAGAGTGCGAGTTCAGTCAAAATTACCGGAATTTGCTGGGCAAAATTGCGATGAATATTGAATTTGCGCATTTTTATAAACTTTTTCCGCGTGTTTCAGTTTTTCAGTGGGTACGAATAAGATTTTGTTAAAACGGGCAGAAAAGGAGCAAAAAAATGTCGGGAAAAATTTATTGTTATTATAGTACAAATGTGAATGGACGCTTAAAATGGTGCATGCAGATTGTATGGAAATATAGTAGTTATGTATTGGTGACATGTATTATAAAGGGAAAGTCGTTTGATAGGTGAAAATGTTATTTGTTTATGTAGTAATGTTTTATGGTTGCAAAATTGTGTTTTAAAAATAATATCTTGTGCATAAGAATATTATAATATATTATTTGCGCTGTGAAACTTATTTTGTATTATATTTAATGGAACAAGTAATATGTTGTACTTAATTTAATATTAAGTTATATTAAAGATTAATACATTTCTGTATTATGCTTTACGATAACATAAAATTGGTTATTCTTTAAATCATATAAAAGTATAAATAAGGTACGTATATTAGAATAAAAATCATTATAATAATTCATTGACTAAATATAAGTAAGGTAATATAGAAATCAATGTTATAATATTATAAAATATTAAATTTTTAGCTTTACACCAAATAAAAATGTATAAATATTAAATAAACTTAACGAAATATACTTTCTTTATAAGTAAATAATACTCTATACAAAATATACTTATAGACGAGATAACATTTTTTTCGAATAAATTGGAATAATTGTTTTAATTTCCTTATCAAAATTGTTATTTTATATTGAATATAATTATAACAATTAAATAATTATCTTTCTTTGCCCAATTTACTAATTTGTTCTTCCTTATAACTGTAATATTTTTTATTATTTATATCAGCTTATTAAACTTACAATTTCTAATCATGTAATGAAAATTTCAACATAATAATGGAAATAATTAATATAAAATCATTATATAGAGAAATATAATAACAGTATAAAGTATAATAACTTTCTCAGAACAGCCATATAATGCCTTCTTCGAACTCGTAAACATTTGCACAATTAATAGATAAACATATTTCATATGATCTCATTATTATTAAATTACATCTTATATACATAAATTTATTTTTTTAACGTATTACGTAATGAAAATGAACGATGCAATAACATTGTTTTCATGTCAGATAATACACTTTACCCTAAGTAGATACTTTTTTCGTATTAAAATTGAAGATGCGGATAACTGTTATAAATATTTAATAATGCTTGAGTTCTAGATCATTGAGACGAAAGAGCAGGAGTAAATCAATTTAATTTGCGAGGAATCCGAAATGCTTTTGGAATTCTCTGTCGGATCAATTCAAGTTAAATTAAATCCTCTTTAAAGTTAATAGTTAACAATTTGCGCATTACAACTAATTATTTATTATTAGTTTAAAAAACGAACGACGTTTATAATTATAACTACGTTATCGCAGTATTTATTGAATCAATATAGACGCAGAACGTAAGGAACTCCAATTTACAGCTTTAATTATAATATTATACGCTTTTTACGTTATGTATAATAAGACAAATTCCGTACAATAATTGTCGTTCGGGTATTTGTTTACATCAAACAGAAACAGAGTAAGTTATAAAACTGCAGAAAGTAAGATAAGACTGTCGTACTATTTAGATTATATAGATATACATATATATATATATATATGTATGTTAATGAATATACTTTGCATTTCAAATACTTTTCCTACTACTACTACTTTTTTTTATGAGCACGGTCGGATCTTTTAACACGTAAGTGAGCATTCGTTTCTTGATCTTTCATCTGAAACTCTTCTTTTAAAAAGGACTCTTTCGTGTAAAGAATTCTGTCAAGCATACGGACGTTCAAAGAAAGTTTCAAACAGCTTTGTAAAATTTCTTCACGTAGTCTGAATGTCATGCAAGTGATTGAAAAATATCCTGCTTTTTATTATTAATGCCATTTGTGAAAAATGGTTTGAATCGCTGTTATTAACTTATATTGTTTCGTCATCGCTTCGCTGTGTTCATTCTTTGATTCGTCTACGTGAATATGGTTTCTTTGCAGCAAACAAACTGCCAGGATTATCAATGTTATCGTGTAACTAAATGAATAATGATATTGGTCTGACCACATACGGATTTATACTACTAGTTTTTATGGCCAGATGTTTGTCAAGATTACGTCGCCAAAAATGGAAATAACGGATAATGTTGATTCAAAATTCATGATAAATAAAGCAGAAGAACGGGAAATCATGAAAGTAATGATAAAAGTGGAATTAGTAATAAATTTTCTAATTAGCGTTGTACTTAGTAGATGTTTAATATATACTGCTGATAAATAGCATACTTCAATGCAGATTTAGTAACTTTATTATTAAGTATGTTTAATCTTATTTATGAACATTTTACATTTTATTATGAATAAACAATAAACAAATATTAATAACTATATATTTATATGTATATTTAATATATTGGATTTTATCTTGAAAATGATAAAAAATCTAGTTTCGTTCGATAATTCGTAGTTAATTAATAGATTTTTATTGGTTAATTTATGAATTTCTCATTATTTATCATACAGAAGTATATATATATTTAAATGTATTTGCCATTGCATTATTTTGTTCAGAATTTTTCGAATTGCTATCTGTAATTAAATCGTTATTATCGATCGACTATTTTGAAAAGTATGCTAGAAATTTGAAATTTGAGAATATGATATCTAATTATCGTTCAAAATAGCGCAAGTGTCATATATTTCGACGAATAATAATTAGAATTGTTTATAAACAATACCAAGCGTTTTACTTTTTTCTGTTTTGTACACGTGTTAAAATACATTAGGATTATCGAGGAAAGTTTCTTAAAACTGTTTATCCCAGACCGTTCCTTTTCATAACGTCTGGTTTCCTCTGTGCTCTTTTTCAAGATTTAGAAAGAATCCATTCTATAAAAGAAATGAAGGTGACAACGGCCAAGCATCAGAATAGCGACAAAGAAATTGACTTCCACCTTCGCTTTAAAAATTGGTATCATTGCATCTAACGGTGGGAAGTTAAAACGAAAACAGTTTGGAGACAGTTCTAACACGAAACAGAGTTTCCTCTATTTTGCAAATGAAAAAGAATTCGCAAAGACAGTTTTATTCATTGTTAAATTAAAACCATCGCTGCTTTTACGAGGGCATAAATAAGTTTACAATAAAATAGTAAAAAATAGCGCAAACCCAAAGTCAAATACTTCTGCGAATGCAAATTGAGTAGATGAGTGCGAATATATTATCATATCTCGTTATGAATTATACATTACTATGTAGCACTCGATTATATTATCTTGGAATTAATATAGTCATATGTAACCAACTTCAAAAATTATTTGAATTATAATAAAATTCGCGCGACTGTTCATTTAAAGGATTATATGTATAAAAGAAGAATTACGTCCTTTATTTTACTTTTTGTCTTTCAATGATTCAAACAACGTGATAATAGATTGCGTATGAAAGTTATACATAATACACGATATATAATCGGAGTTTGCTTTTAATTTCAATGCGAACACTTTATACTATATTTTTATGTTTGTTACAATCAAAATAATAAGTAACCCCAATCTCGTACGAAAATATATTCAAAATGTCGAGTATAAAATTATTGAGCCGTGTAACAAATTGCCATCGAATTTTGTATTATAATTCGGAGTAATTGTAATTCGTATTCAAAATAAAAATCGTCATATTCACGATATTTTGAGCTTGTAATTTATCTGAAATATTTAACATTATAAAATTTCGCGTCATTTATACTTGCTTATGAAACAATTGTATCGTATAGTATAATGCATATATTGAATAATTGCATTACATCGTAGTTGGTTTTATCATATATATATTTATTCAATTCTAAAAGTATCATAGCGTGATAATATTTGAACATTTTTTAATTAAATATTTTCATATATTATTTAAATACAGTACATATATTTGGTATTGAATGATTAAAGTAGACAATACCGTGTTTATATTTCGAATAAATATCGGAAAACATTAATATGATATTTAACAAACAATAAATATTAAAAAAAAAGTTCATAATTTTTATATTCACGTTGAAACAAGTACTTTTCGTTAATTTCGTATAAATAATTTTATGATAAAACAACTATCAGTTATTCAAAGATTTCATATTATATTAAAACTAAGATTTACACTACATTACGTGAGCAGCATGTTGTTCGAATATAATTTAACAACGTCGTCTAAATGTGGTCTACCATTGTCAGTAGGCAACATTGTTTCAATGTTAGTCATACGTCTGACGTTTATCCGACGTTGGTTCTTGATATCACTGATAATTAATTATGATAAATCTAAAAACCTTCTTTTGTTATTTTACTATACTGAAATAAGGTTTGATTCATTTTTTTTATTATAAATACAGGAATATTAACATCTACGTTAACAATTCTTATGGTTAGCACTTTTGTTTATAATATTTGTGTTGTGCCATATTATGGTTATGCTACATTTTTACAATAATTTATTAATGAAATTAAAAATCAATACAGTTGTGTTATTATTATTATTATTTTTAAAAAATTATTGATTCTGAACGCATGTTTTAAGGATAACACATATTTTTGTTTCATTACACGTTTTGCTTATTTATTGTCCACTGGAAGACCAAAGATATAGCCAGTTAAATTACCAACATTACAATGGCACCCTCATTTTTTTTATAAATGATCTTAATAAGAATATTTCCAGGAAAGCACTTTTTAAATAGCTAACCAGCTTATCCCAGACAAATATGATACGAATGTGAGAGTGATAGTTTTATATATATCACACAAGAATTTCTTTTGCATTTCCTTTTTTTTAATAACGCTATTAATAATAG
>JABFQC010007106.1:0-10299 GCA_022817085.1 Psilanteris sp. ZL-2020
GGACATTTTCACTGATAAAGTATGATAAATCACGTGCATAATATAAGTATTAATTAAAAATACCGAAACTAATTATTTATATTCCGTCAAAAAATGGAGTCCGTTAATTTAAATGAATTTTTAAGGCGATTATGCAATTTTTTTAAACATTTTTAATTAAAAGTAATAAAACATAACCCTACTGTTTACATGAAACATTTTTACAAACAATGTTCAATGATTTATTTTATTCTTCTTAAAATGATGAAAATTGATTTTTTTATATTTAATGTAATTATGATTGTCTACAGTAATATACTGTAAAAATATTATAAATAAATCATGATACGAATAGGAATATTAATTCTTTATTGAAAACAGCTGTCGAAATAAATCAAATATAAAAATAATAATATCTTTTCTTTAAGCCCTGGTAACTTAAACGTTATAAAATTATAATACATCGATTGTCGAGGTAACATATTTTTAATAAAGTTGCAATGCACTCATAAATTTCATTAGAAATTGTACGAACGAAAATCCTGCGGACTTACGTCAGCAATACGTGTAAAAGCTCCCCTAAGAGTCCCTCATCTTTCAGTGCCATCCATGCAGACTCGCATATGCTTCTTTTCATGCAATCCCGACCTCCTACGCCCTTCCTGTCAAAAAGAGAGAATACTTCATATTTGTACGAACTCTTTTTAGTATCCTTTTTTTTAATCTTGCGCATATGAAAAATAATCTATGACGCGATATAAGTAGCCAGAATGCAAACTTAAATGAAAGAAGCATTCCTTGCAAGGTTGTCCAGTTCACTGTGCGTAATAAAATAAGAACGTCTGCTTTAAATTAAAATAATTGCTAAATATTAAATATCGATCGGTTTCGACAATAATCAGTGTTTAACTTGTTACATAGGATAATGTAGACAATATCAGATAATCATAACATTCGCCAATTTACTATGAATAAAATTATATTCTTATTTATAAGATTATACTATAATTGTAATTATTTGTGTTTGTTATACTATAAAAGAACTAAACTAACATCAACATAATATTTATTATAGTTTTATTTATACAAATAAACATCGTCAAACATGGTGAATATTTATTTTCAATATCAAACATCAGAATATAATAAAAATATATAATGTATATATAACAAACTAAATTTATGCACGAGTGAATAAAATTGCTCATTACTTTATTCAAAAGAAAATTCTTATGTTATAAATATAAAATATGCTCTCTTAAATTATAATTATGAATGAAGGTTTACACGATACTTTTTATTATTTTGATATTTAATATTAAATAAATATCCATTTTGAAAAATATATAATTCATGCAATGATTTACTAAACGTATATATAATTTATAATTAAAATTTTCTTCATTTTCAAACGACATACATTACAAGGTGTCCTTTAATATAAAAGTAGAAATTCTAACATCTTAATTTAATGTATTTATTTATTTATTATTTCATCGATAAATTCAAGTGTTTAACTTTGAACTATAGATTGATAATTAAGTGCAACAATCGGCCATTTAAATGGCACACAAAGCTTACCTTTGCCACTCAAGTTCCAATAATCGATACACCAACGAACGTTCCCTGGATATTATACTTCGACGTCGTCGTCCAAAGTACGTTGAAGAAAAAAGAGATGCGTTCGTAGGTAGAGGGTATTGAAATTGAAAATTATGCGCATATATGAGAACTCTGTTCGGCATATTAATCGGAACTGCAATTCCAACAATCAACTGCAAATTGAAACAAAAATTCGTGAGCATTCTTATTACATATTTTACTAATTAATATATTTAAATGTTACGCATTATTTTACATGAACTTAGAATAATATAGAAAACAAAATATTGTTTTTAAATTCAACTTATATATAATTATTTCACAGTTTTACAATGCATGCCATAATGTACTCTTAAAAATACACATATTTTATTGGTTTAATTACTATTCTTAAATTATATTATATCAAGATAATATTTGTAAGATTTATTATCACTTTAATTATTAATAAAGATATTAACCATATTCAGATAAAAAAATCAAATTAAAATACAATTACTTTGTCACAAATGTTAAAATTGAAAATAGTGCAATTATCGTGAGCGACATTTTAAAACATAAACATTCGTTTATTATAAAATGATTAAAATCAAGAGGGTTGAATTGTGACTGGGATAAAAACTGGTGCGAACCGGAATTGCACAATTACGGAAAACTGTAAGCTTCTTGCTATCCCCAGAACTTTTCGACCAATTCGTTGGTTTTCTCTTATACTTCAACTTCAGAAACATACTCATTCATTCCTTAAAAAGTCCGCTGTCAAAGTTTTGACTCGACTTTCCAGCTCTTCAATTGAAAATCATGTGTCACATGTATTCTATTTCTATTCTGAAATACTATCAATTAATGTATAATGTGTATAAGGATTAGTTTCAGTGGAATTCCGATAAAAATTATAAACTATTATATTTTGTGAGTAAACATATTTCGTTTTTTGGATTGCTTTCTTTATTATAATTTAATGATATATTAGAATTAATATAAACTAATAAACTATAAATATAAAAAAATGTAACAAGTAAAAGTAGAAATAAACCTTCATTACGCCACCAAATGGATAAACAATCGGTAATTGGTTCCGTCGAATTCGATGGATAGTTTGATTTCGCACAACATGTACTCCTAAATAAAACATGAAAAAAGACAAATAATTAATTTTGACAATCATCACATTTTATTGTATACTTAAATTAATTTATATACTGTAGACGGATTTATTTAATGTTTATATATAGTGCTGACAGAGAACAAGGAAACGTGTAACTGGATGTATATAATTTCATGTTCACATAATATATATGTGGCTATATATAAGTATTTGTTCTCATCTTTTCTTGTTATACTCCGTATATGATTGTAAATGAGAAAAATAAATATAGCAATAAAAGAAAATCGTGGAAGAAAATTTACATTTATAATTTTGAATACTGGTTCTAGACTGTGATATATCTACTACAATTTATGAATTGCACATTGTACTCTATAAATATACAATTAAAGATGTAATCTCAATACAAAATAAAATGTTTCTAAGATAATTTTTCTAATTATAAAAAAGAAATAATGTAATTTAAGTGTGTTACAGAAAGTTATACTATATATATATATTTAATAAAATCAAAGAATATTAATTAATAATAAAAAACTAAATACAAGATAACAACAGTAAAAATTACAAATGAACAATTTCGTCCAATAAAAATAACTATAATAATTTAAAATCTATGCTAAACTTCTGACATACGCGAAACATATTGATAAAATAAAAAAAGAGAAAATACTTTCTTTGCACAATAAACAAATATTTTAGAAATATATATATTTGTGTTAAAATTTAACAGAAGCTGCCAAGAATAAACGTAAAAATATATGGAGTACAGTTATATGCAATAAAAAATTAAATGTAACAATAAAGTTTGTATATATAAGAAGAAAACTACAAAAGGAGAAACAGAAAATATATTTATATAAATTATAGTAAGAAATTCTTAATCTAAAACACGAATTCTTCATTTCTCTTACACAATAAATTGTATTAAAATATTTAAAAATACCCTTTGAAGTTGGCATTTAATATACTGTGCCAATAATTAAATATGCATATAGAACAGAAATTGATAATCCTATATATTTGTAACTCATTCTACACGACAAGAGAAGAAAAAATTCTGTATCTCGTGCAACAAAATTAATCTAAAAAATAGATTATACATTCAGCTGATACGACATCAAATTAAGATTTTCATGATATTTTTCCTTTATATACCCTGTTTTTTGAGTAAATTGAAAATTATAAATAAATTTAAAAAAAATTGCTTAAATCATACCCTACCTCGCAACAGGGGTATGTTACTCTTAAATAGTGTAAAATTTGTTAGATTTCACAGCGACCGATAAGCATTTTCAAGATAATTCAAATTTCAACTAAATTCTAATATACGTTTTAATGCAAAAGACAGTGAAAAATAGTTTATTCTCTAAAAAATAAATTTAGCAAACGTTCACAAGGTAATTGATCTTTTATTTCAAAATTTTATATTTACAGTTTTTATAAATAAAATATAATAACTTTTTACTATTGTTATGTAATTATAACACAGTGAAACAGATATACCGCCTACAAAAATATTTTTAAGATCACTTATATCTTCATCCACAATCCGTCTATTTCTATATAACTAAACTCATCCACATATATGCCCTTTCATCGGCATGAATGAACAGATCTACCCGCTATATCGCCTTATTATTACGTAAGAAATGTCAAAAAGAAATAAAATCTCTTTTATCTCGAGAACGGTTAAAGATAGTTTCGATAAATGCATAGATATTACTCCTATCTGATGAGCAAAAAAGAATTTATGCTTAAACAGTCCAGTGGATTTTGAAGGTACCAGCAGAATTGAAGGTTTCTGATGATGCTAATGGAGTATGAAATTCCGTATTTAAAATGCAGAAGGAAGGTGTTATTCAAAGCGTGTATTATAGATATAGTCATAAGATACATAAATGAGTTTAGTAATACTGGAAGAGAGATCTATTAAGGGTTAAAAAATTTAGATTTAACTAAAAGTGAATAGCAGACTTCAGTCTGACCAAACTGAGACTTTATCTCTAAAAGCATAAAGTAATATTTTTGACATATTATTTTGACCGATTCTGTCTGTTCGGGGAAATTTGCATGGACTTCTTTATGATTATCTGCACGAAATATCATAATTAATCGGCGGTGTAGTTCGTATTCGTAATGTATATAGTGGTTATTATTTCGTTTGCGTCGAAACATATTTAATAACATATTATAACTGTGATCTGTAATAATTTACTTAAACTACTTACAATGATTGGATATATATATTAATATAAAACCATTTTCTCGTATTTTTTAATGTACACGTACCTGTATACGTACTGTTATATACCTGTAAAAAATAATTGTTATATATTAATATTAATTTTAATATTATCGTATGTAGATGATATAATTAAATTGACATATACAAACAAAAAATTTTAAGAATTTATAATTAAGAAAGTCACTAATTATTTGTTTTAATTTATGAAACAATTAAATAAACAACTATTACTTTCATTAAAAAATACGGATTTGATTTATAAAAAAGGCCTCGTTCATTTGAAAAAAAAAACGAAACAAAATTCATTGGAGGGATAATGCATCAGTTTCCTCAAACGATGTTTGAAGCTTCTAGAATGGACTCGAGTGTAGGTTAAATAACTGCAACTATTTCTAACAAAATATTTTATTATAAAAAGAGTCACTTTGGGGATGAATTTTGCTCAACCAATAGCCGTTTGTCAGGGCGAGGACACGCTATATAATATACGAAGTACGACAACGACCCTGGAGGCTGGCCGAACATCGGGTCGCAAACTATGCGCGAACGGTGATAGACATCCGCGCGGTGACGTGCCAGAGAATACCGAGTTGGAGTTTTCACTCCACCGTTTGGTGGCAAGTGAGAGTAAGAGAGAGATAATAGTATCATGGTGTCATTCGAGTTATGCTTGCTCGCGCCGGCTGGTCTCCGCGTCGCATGATGATCCCTGTAAACCGGCCATCTTGAACAGTTAGTCTTCGTTTGTGTGGTTCATCTTCTTCGTCAAAACGCCGAGGAAAGCCGTATACTGGATAATTCAGAATTTCACCAACTCGACTATTTCGAGACCCTGAATCACCACCACGTGAATCAGAAATCACAACGCGATATTCACTGCATATTTTAGGTTATCGCATTACAATATATAAATATGAATATAATATTTATAATAATTTTCAACTATTTATAATAATCACTTTAAAAAAGTATACATTGCGTTTATATTTTTTTATCAAAAAATTGTATAAAAAAAATTTTTTTCTATACATCACCGGTGAGAAAAAGTTTGTTGATCAATGAAATTAAATTTTATTACAAATAACTGATTTTCGTAAATAAATTTATTGGTGAATCAATGCAATTGTGATAAATGTTACTGCAATTTCCAATACTTCTTCCTACTTCTTCTGCATCCAGATATATTTCATTGATTTTATAGTCGCTTGAATTAGTACCAATGGACAAATCTTCGGAGGGACTGCAACATTTAAATATGTAATATGCCTTATAATTGAATTATTATACAGCATAATGTAATATTTTCAATCAATTCAATACTTAAAAAGAATTAGGATAAAATATATTATAGTGCAGTTAAAAACGTATATGAACAGTTGTTTTCAAAAAACTTGCACAAAAGCTCGGGTTGTTTGACGTTATCTCTATAAAAAAAAAGGAAAAAAAAATTCATTTCTATTCTTTGACCAAGATAAATTCTAAGAAAAAATATTTCTTTCGAGTTCACCTTTGTGATTCTTTAAAACAAAAAAATAATAACTGAAACGCATTGTCTAAAATAATATAATATTTTAGTCATTATATTATTTTTGATTTATATAATACTAAAATGAAACGTTTTAAAAAATGAATATATATTATATATAATATTACCTCAAATAATAGACATGATTTTGTTATTTCATAGATTATTACACAACTATAATAATAGAAACGAAAGTTCAAAACGAAATTCGACGAAACAACCAGATTACACTTTTAGGTGATTTTATATCAAATAGCTATTACTGAGCCATTCGAAACGTTTAATTAAATAATTTCTAAGAAGTTTTGAAAGTTTTTATTGTTAATAAAGTTAACGTATAAAAAGAAAATTAAATATAAAAAGAATCTTTTTAGTGAATAACTATAGTAATATAATTCTATTATATAGTAGTTTAATTAAATGTTGTAATATATAGACTCTGTTTATTAGAAGCAAACTATATTCTTTAGTAACTTTTGATCGGGAATGGATGTCATAGAAAATGAAATTGTATTCATTAAATTCAATATATAACATAATATTAAAATCATTATAATTTTAATTAAATTACGTAATGCAGTTTTGTAATACTAACAATACTTAGAAAAGTATCTTGTTTGTATCTTATTTAAGATACAAAGTAACTTATTTCAGCTACCAGTTGTCTTAATACGAGAACTTGTGCGTTTAATTAAGACACTCATGCGACGTATTTAAGATACTTTGTGTCAGATGTAAGACACATGTATCACATTTATTATCCGTGATTTTATGCACGTTCCAATGTACAATAAATATTAGAAAAATTAATAGTCACACAAACTTTTTCTTATTTTTTATTTTTATTTTTTATATTATTTATTATAAGAATAAGTAACAATTATAAAAATAAAAAGAAATTTTTTATAACAGTTTGATTCTATAATATGCTTCCCTTTCAAGTTATTTGTAATTTAAGATATCGTGTTACTAGAAAATAAAAGAAATTTACTGTTTCACATATTAATATATCTTTTTACTATATTATACTTTCGTATTATTGCTAATTTTTACTCAATAAGAAAGATGAAATTTAAAATAAACGAATGCGAAATAGTATTTCGTCACAAGACGAATGCAACGTAGATGTTTTCTAATAAAATATACGATTTACTTACGTAAAAAGTAAATGGATCATTTCAGCTACAACATCTAGATCACTTCTATCTAGTGGAGTTGCCGCGAGTTCACAAATCGTCCTTAAAAGGCACTCTCTACCTCTTTGCCAGCCGTGTCTACAATGTAAATATTAAATGTTGCTTTTCACCCTTTCAACGACATGAACCGAGTTTTCCTTATTAAAGATTATCGCCTTGAATGTTATGCGATTATATTCAATTTTATAATATTATCGTTTTAAATGCAAGAAACGTAACACAGTTTTGAATGAAAGTACACAATGTTTAATTTTAAACAATGATAAATTTAAAGATATAAATATAAAATAATTCTATTATTTCAATGTAGAATTAATTTTTAATTGGTCTTTTTAATCCCTTGCAAAAAGTACAATAACCATAATAGATAATAATAATGGAATAATACTATATATTAATATATTTTGTTAATATTTCTTTTAATTAATGTCACAATACAAATAATCACTTATTAATCTATTTTTTACGCAAATTAATAATAAATATTTGTTTAACGACCTAAAGCTTTGTGCATAAAGTTATATTTATATAAATTACTATCACGAATTTAATTATTTGTACGATTAATATTAACAATAACGTACGATAATTGTATATAGTTGATTGAGAATACTCGGAAATTATCAATATAATATAATGAAGTGTTGCCATCATTCTAATATATTTCGAGTTATATGGTTATAAAACATATTCGTAGTCAAGATGAAAGGTCGCCTAAAAAAACCAACTATCCCGCTGGATTGCCTTAATCAAAATTACTTGATTACGGGATCTTTTATGCGGACTTGGTGTACATAATATATATAACATATATACTTCGTTTATTATTGCATACACATTTTAATAATTATTTCCTTAAGTTATACAAAAAAAAAAGATATATACACATATATATTTTACTAATTTATGAAACTTGTTGTTTCTTTCTAGCTTTTAAGCAGATAGCTTAGAATTTATTGTTATAACAAATAGCTTATTAACAATACTTATAAAGAAGTGCTTATTTTGAATAATCAATAAAAAAACTTATTTTCTAAACATATATTATACTAAGCGTTATAAATTTGTATGCATGCAACACGAATTATAAATTTAATTACGTAATGTGAATAAGACTAAATTATGAGACATTTATAAGAACCCGTTTCGGAATAGCTGTTACATCCGCAAATATTATTGACTGATTATCACAATTCTTAAAAAATTAATAAATATTTAATTGTTGTGAATTGAAAAGAAAGTTAAGTACGAGATATATTAATTTTACAATATTTAATGTAACATACGAGAGAGCAAATTTGGATAATTATATACAATTTAGCCATAAAATTAGACAGAAAACTAAATAAAAAAATAAACACTTCAATTACTGACATCAAAAAAAAGAAATGATATCATATTTATAAAGTCTAAAAGAGTATGGTTAAGTATTATATGGCGTTCTTTACGTTATTGTAATTATCGAATATCAAAAAGAATATGACCACCTACAGCCATAGAAGAGCTGCAAGTTTATACTATAGAGCTTCTATTATTCTATGTCTATACTAAATCAGTGAATTGGAAATAAACATATAATATATACATATAAACATATCTGATTAAGTTCTTTAGGATAGATCCTAAAAAATTTTACTCATATTTTATAAACAAAAACATTTTATAATAGACAAAAAATTTTGAAAAAATGACAAGAAGAAGATGAAAAAATTTAATCTGGAATATTTTATTAGTGAATTAAAGGAGAATGAATTGGTAGTAGTATAAGTTCCTGGATTTTGTAGCAAAAAGGATTAGAAAATTCTTGACTCTCTTCGAAGGATCGTACCAGTACGTGCTACAGAATCTTCAATATAATCAACCTAAAATTATACGTGACAGAAATATTAATTTTTAGATATCGAAAAGAAGAAAGTTCACCGATAGATGAATGAATCGAAGAAAACAAGAGACAAGAATGAACAAAGCCTGTAGATTAGAGAAGAACGAAAGGAAAAAGAAAAGGGAAAATGAGAAAAGTTAGAATAAAGAAAATGAGAAATGAGAGAAATAAGAATGAAACGAAAGATTTGAGAGAGAATAAAAAAGGAAGAATGTAGAAAGCGAAAAAGATTATGAAGGAAAAGTTAAAGTATACCATGTCCTTAGATACTAGAATTGATTGAAAGTTGGTTTTTATTGTAATTATACATTTATATTATTGTTTATCTAAACAACAAATTTTAATCGCTTTAATTTAAATATTAGTATTTTATAATTTTAATAGTGTCAGTTAATTTTCTATTAACAGGATAAAATGTTAACATTTAATCTTGCCTTCAATTTATAATTTAAAAATTTTAAATTTCCTCTAAACAATATGTTTAGATAATTATTAACCTTTCTAATGATTTACTAAACTATTGCTAGTGCTTCTTTACGTATATATATTTTATATTTAAATATTGTAATTTGAATGACTGAATAATGTCAAAACTATATAATTATATACAAATTTAAAATGCATATCTTATAAAAATACTATATATCTACTGTAACACGACATTTTTTTGGTCGTGTTAAAATTTCACGGTTATGTTTTGAACTGACACGACAATCCACTGAAGTTGGTATCGGAACGCGAAAACAGCAAGGTGGGGAT
>JABFQC010007107.1:0-10298 GCA_022817085.1 Psilanteris sp. ZL-2020
AACTTTACTTCTAGATGGTCAATCTTTCTAAAATTTTGTAAAATTATAGGCAATTATTCATATTTTAATTGAGTGAAATTTCAAACAATTCCATTGATTTTTATTTTTCATTAGTACTACCTTAATGTAATGACAGAAATAATTAAATAATTTCTCACGACTTTTTGACCTTCTATAATGTTAGGGAAATAGAGTAAACTTTGTTTATTAAAAATCTAAGTTTACAATAATAATATTATGTTTAAAATAGTATATTACAGATGAGGGCGAGGGCGCCACTGCGCCCCTAGACGATGTTTTATGTACCAGCGCAACATGTTTTCGCTTTTGCATCAACTTTCGGCACGAAGCACAGGTGCCACCGATGCCACAGATGGTTCCAAATTTGTTCTGTGCAATAGGTATATAAATTTGTTGCTTATATTACTTATTATTTTATAGACATGTACATTTTAAAACTGTCACAATGTTGTTTAGAACGCCGCCGACAGATGCCGTTAGTCTCAATCTCTCAATATGAAAGCATGTCATTTTTTTCTATTAACTAGGCTGCTGATAGCCTAAGTTACAAATTAGTGCTCTGCGTCTGCATGTAGTCACGTAGTGGTAGTGGTCCTATCTCTTTCAATTATTCCTTACATCAATGGTTTTTATACAGAACGGGAATCTATCTGGGAGCTTTGGGATCAATAATAAACAACAATCTACAGTTAGGATTTGGTAACATTGATTGTCAACAATGTCAGATCCGTCAGATCAGTCAGATTCAAACAATTCTTCTGATTTGGATGAAGAATTTAAAAAACTTAATAAAAGAAAATTAACTGATGCCGAAATAGAGGTTAGTGTAAATAAAATATTATTATTGTTAAATATTATTTTAATTAATTAATAATAATTTTGCTAATATTATAATTATTTATGATAGAAAATACAATGTTTTTATATTTTTATAACATTAATTTGATTGAATTCTTTTAGTATTTATCGACACTAAAAATAAAACTACGACATAAAGTACCAGAGCAACATAAAATTGAAAGAAATCCAAGAAGCAAATCACTTACAAAAGTTCAAAAAGAAAAGTTTGAAAAATATCATATAATAAAAGTAGGTTTATATAATATAAAAGAAGATGAGATTATTAAGAAAAATTGGTTTACTTTTTGCAAGGTAATGAAGAAAATAATTAATTACTATATAACCATTAATTGATATATTAATTAATTTTGAAAAATCTAATTTTTATTAAATTTAAAAATAACAATTTTAGAATCATAATTGGGATGCAAATTTTCCAGAACCTTTTATAAATTGTATACATGGAAAGCATTATATAATACCATATATGGAAGATCGATTACGTTTTGCTCAAACACTTGCTAATAAGTTGCCATGGAGAACGTTGAATAGTGTTTTGACTCGATTTAAAAGTTTATATGGTGAACAACCAAAAACAAAGTATTATTCATTCATTATTTCTTTAACAAATACAATCATTATTGTTATGCCATTATTTTCAATTCACTTACCATTTTCATTATTGACTAAATATAAGATTTCCTTATATTTAACTTTATTTATTAATAAACATTATTCGTTATTTTAATGGTTATAACAAATAGTGATAACATTACCTTTCATAATCATATAGCGAAAAAGTATATAAACATATTTGTCATTAACTGTTAAAATAACTGCACATAAGCTAAGTTAATAATAATCGTTAAGATTAGAATAATGTTAAATATTATTAATTATATTATAATTATTTTTGATACAAGGCAGGCTAGATATACAGAAAAAGAAGATAAAATTATATTGAAGTATATGAAAAATATTGATACAAAAGAAAAGTATAAACATAGAAATTTTTCAAAATTATCAAGTATTTTGGGTAGAACAAGACATTCTATTTTTTTAAGACATCAAAAATTAATGAGATCAAATGCAACTGTAAATGATTCAAATTGTAAGTTCTTGTTTTAATTTAATATATTTTGAATTATTTCTTTATGTCTTTACATATATCTTAATATAAATAATAACCTTTGCTTCAAAATATTTATAAGTGTAATAATTAAAATCCTAAGTGCAATTTTTCAAAATAGCTTAAATGTATTATACTTTTTTATATGAAGAAATTTAAAGTTTCACATATTATCTACATAAATAATTATTTACGTATGTGAAAATAATTTAAAATTCTTCAAGTATAATATAACTTATTTAAATGAATTTAAAATTGACATTTTTTTTCTTATATAATTTTTTTTACTTTTACTAATTACAGTTTTATTTATTGTTGCTAAAGTGTGACTGTTTTAGATACTTAATGTTTTAAATAGTGAACTATTTAAGTGTTCAAACAATTCCATCAATTTTAAAATTATTTACACATGAAATATTTATTCAATTCTAGTTAATATTTTATAATAACAAATTTTGTTTAAACTCCTAATATAATTTTACTAATATACGTTATAATATATAATATATATTAAATATATAAATATAATTATAATATATTATAATATATACTATAATAAAACCATTTATAAATTTATTAGTTGATAATATATTTCATTAAAATGTATATTTTTAATTTGTATAAATATCCTTGTTTGAAAATGTAAAATATTAAAAAATAATTTTAATTAAATCTAATAATTACAAGCTTTTTTGTTATACATTTAATTGTTTTCTATTTTTCAGTAAAAAAGAATATAATTTGGACATTAGGTCTTTCAAATGAATTATTAAAAAATTTAATTGATTTAACATTGAGCACTAATGTTAACCAATTAAAAAATGCCGTTATACCAAAAATTGTATGGGAAAATATGGAAAACAAGATGAACATATCAAAAACTGAATTAGAACAATTTTGGTTATTTAGATTACATTTGCAACTGTTTAGTCCAAAACCTATTTATATGACTGATCTAAAAATTAAATTAATTGAACTGTAAGTATTATTTTGTATTTCTTTTAATTTTATTATAATATGAAGTGAAACATGTAATTATTGTTTTAGATTGTACATATTTCAATATACAGAATATGCAGATCTCCATTGGTTTGAATTAGTTAAATATTTTGATGGTTCAACTCCAGCTTTTCTTAATCGAATATTTCAAAATTTATTAGCTGAATCCAGAGGAAAAATACGAAAGTACACTCTGAAAGGTATGAATATATACAATATATTTTCTTTAATTTATAGTAATTTATTTAGTATTATATTGAATAATTGCTCAAAAAATAATAATTTTATATAATTATTTATTTATTGACATTTAATAAACATTATAAATGACTATTAATAAGTAATATGAACATATATATAATATAATAATTATATATAATTGAATTTAATGTTTCTAGATAAGATTGCATATTTATATGATACAAAGATTCCGAAGCTTTTGAAACAAAATAAAGATAAATTTTTGAAACGAGTTGTTTTTAAGAATAATGTATTGTCATTTTTATCGGAAGATGTTTCTAAATATAATGATATTGATAAAAAAGATGATGATAATGATGATGATGATGATGATGATGATGATGATGGTGGTGTTGGTGGTGATGTTAATGATGAATTTGATGAAAGTCAAGATGTAAAAGGTATTAATAGAATGTTTAATAGTGATGAAGAGATATTAGATTAAGGCATACTTTGTTTAATAAATAAGGTTAATGTTAAAAATCTTAATTTAAATATGCTACAAACCATTATTTTCTATTGTTTATATTTTTACAATATCATTGTTAACAAATTATTGGAATGGATAAAATTGAAACAGTTTTGATAAATGAAACAAGTTTGAAATTTTTTTCTTATTATCAATAATGTTAAAAATTATTATTGTTACAATAGGAAAACTTTTTACTCTATACAATGAATCTGTTCATGTAGTTCTAATATTTATTGCATAGTTATTTCCAAATTCATCTTTTTTTTTTTTTTATAATTTTCGCCTCGGGAAAAAAAACCCGTATGGCTGACTAGTTAATTAATTAATTAATTAATCTTGGTTAATAAACGTTGCTCATTTGCGCAAGCATTGCAAATGTTTATTAATAAAAAAGTTATTTTATTATAAAACAAATTAATAATTTAAAGAGTGTTTGGAATAAAATTTAGCGGGCAGATTGAATGATGTATTTTTTCTTTCTGGGGCCGCATTCTTGAAACACGATGTACTGTACGCTGTATATCTCGACTGACAAGGTTTTCCATAGGACATACATCATTTGTCGTGTTTCCAGAATTCGGCTCTACCATAACCATAGGATGGTATAGTCATAGAAAGCATGTTTAAATTCTACTGTATATAAGTAATATGTATACAATTAAATTAAGCTAATATTTTGCTAATGAACAATTTTATCATAATATTTATAAAATCAACTTATTTACAAATTTATATTTAATGTCAATAAATATACTTTTTATATTAATAAATAAATTTTGTTTCATTAATAGAATATATCTTACCTTTGTACTAATGGAAATAAAATTAAAAGCATGAATTAGGTATACCGAGTCCGAATAATTCGTCACCTAACTAGACAACTTTTATTATGGCAACAAGCGGGATTGTCGATCTAGTTAGGTTACAATTCCATCCAACTGGGTGTATATTTTCCAGAAATGTCTCTATTAAAAAGTTGACATATTTTAACATTTGCATTTTATATTATATTAATATTAATGTAAAAAACTGTCGGTTTATAAAATAAGACAATTATATATTATAATGTTTAATCTTGTAAAATATAAATAAAATAGAAAAAACAAAAATGTTGTTGTGAATATTTTCAAAATTATATTTTAGTTAATAATTTATATAAACGTATCTATTGGTTAGGCTATAGTCGTAAGAATTTTGGAACTAAATTACGATAGTTTTTTGATAAAAAAATTTAAGTGTAAAATCATAAATTTGTATATGCATTCTATATTAACTACATGTATTGTTTAATTTTTGAATGCAGTTTACTTTTTGTATAAGTCGAAATTTGAATAAAGCACAATACAAATACAAACAATAATAATAAGAAACAAAGATATTACTGCACAAATTCCAACAAATCCTTTTTATTCGCATAATTATACAGTCTATACGTTCGTTTATACTGATATATTCGATATCATTAGCCCTATCGAAAACATCGGTGTTTCCTCAAAGGAGGTTATCACGCTAGAATCAAACCCATTCAACTGTTTATAATTATATATATAATTATTAAATTACGACGATCTAAAACAATCGCGCCTGTTGACTACCGATTTTCAGTCATATTTCGATGAAATTGGGAGAGAAAAAATCGGCGTTCAGAGGCATAATTGATTTCTGGAAACCGTATCATAAAATCTTCAATGTGATGAAGATAAAATACACACTTGCTCATGGGCAATTAAATCTCGGAGAAAATAACGCTTAGTTAAATATAACGCATTAAATATATAAAAAATTATAATGTACAATAACTGTATAATTGCATAAATATGAGAAAATAACTCGCGCGGATTTGTTCCATCGATAAGAAATTATTTTGAAAAATTTCGGACTTTCGGTATTGAAACAATTCGCTTCGATATGTGTAACATTGATATTACTCTCAAATGATCGATATCAAACAGTCAAAAAACTATCATTTAAAATTAACGAACAGGATCTTAAAAGCGAAAAACGTGATATTAAAATAGATAAATCGAAACGTCCGAAATTCGAGCAAATATTTAAAGTCGATTGAACGGTAAAAGACGTGCGAGTATTTTTATAAATTGACGAACAACCTCGAAGAAATTAAAAAGTATTTGCCAATTGAGTGGCACAAACATAGTTTACAATATTGGAAGGACAGTTGTTTCTGACTTTGGTATCTGGATATTGCGGTGGGTTGCAATGTCTTGTAGCATGCGTACGTGCGTTATTTTTTTGCCCGTACCATGTATGCGCTAAGAGTATTTGTTACATTGTATGAGTGTTTTTGTCTTTCTTTAATTAATAATTATTAGTGTCATTATTATTAAATCCATCGCGCAGACGATAGATACGAATCACATTTTTGGTTGAATTTCTAGACATTCGCTCGAGACGTATTTTTGCTCTTTCGTAATCAAGAACAATAATTCTCGAGCGGATGCAAATTCTAGCAACCAAAATCATTGTAATATTTAATTATGAAAATTAAGGCTTACAATTTTATTATAACACGAATCGCTCTCCATTAATGTACATACAATAGTAATTAAAATTCATAAACGCCTAAAAGTGAAGAATATTATGGAACCCCGAAAGGATTTAATCCTGAGCACTAAAGAGATTGAGAGAATATTCAATAATTTGTTAGAATGAAGCATTCGTAAAATGAAAGACATCCATTTTGTTCGTTTTAATTTTAACACGTCGGAAACATCGATTATGAAAAATACTTGCGTACATTTGGGACCAGTGCTAAGTCGAAAAAGATAGTATATAATTATTATTGATTAACTCGTTTTTTCGCAACAATGTTTCTGAAGAATATATGCGCGCCTTTTCTACACACGCGCTATTTATACGGCTATTTTTAAATGTGTGCGTGCAAATTTGTATGCTCTTTTTGGACGATTACGTTCAGAGAAATAATCGGTTACATCCAGAACCGATTCAAATGTTCATTTTAAACAGTGAGGTAGTTTCATGAATTTCGAATAAACGCCAATGTTTTCAAATTTAAAACAAATCAGTGAGTAAACGTTGCATTTTTTTAGCACAAAATTGCGCTTAACAAAAGTTTGTAATCAAAATAACTACAAAATTGTAAAAATAGCGTACAAATTAATAATAATTATTAGCGCCTATAATTAAAGACGTTAGAACAAATCCTCTGTGCTTCCAATGTTAGCTGTTTTCCACGTTATCACTTTTTTGAGACCAAAAAATTATTGTCAGAAAGACGGCGCAGCCCCGTGAACCGGATTCTTCTAACTGTTATAAATAACTTAAAATAAATTACCGTTAAATCAGTTGGACTCCGACCCCCGACAAAAATTATTCTTTTATGTATAAATGTAAATATACACACCCACAGGCCTATATATATATATATATATAAATATATGGCAAGTGAGTGTATATATATATACATAAATATATGTATATATATACATGAGTAATAAATAATTTCCGATTATTTCTCCTCAATTAATTATTGTTTCTTGTGAAGGTTATACGAGAAGGCATGAGTACATTTCGTAATATTTTTTCAATTTCTCTCCTTTCATCACTGGAACAATTATCATATGAGAAGATAGATACATTTACGTAATGAATAGCTTGCGTTATTGTACACATCATAATCTTCGTATATCGAACATCGCTCGTACCTAAAGCTGCTTATTCGTTAAACTAATTTCTAGTTCTTCGTTCGTACTCGTGGAATCGCACCTACCTCGAATCATTCTCGACGCTTCGACATTAAATCGCGTATACTGATTTCGTATTTCGTATTGAAGGAACTTCGAACGCGTTCAGTTTGTCGCCACATCAGACGGCGCGACGATTGACTAGTGCGCAGCCCGCCCGAAGGGAATGTCCGAAAATATATCGCCGTACGAAAATATCGATGGCGTCGGCCGCGCGCTCTGCAATCCTCAGCGCCGCCTTCCTCCCCTGCGTGCAAAAATTGTTCTCAAAAACGTCTCCATACAAAATAAATGGCTTCTTTGTATTTCTCTTTAACTTTGTATTCGTTTTAAACTACCCTCAGCTTTTGCTCTCAATGCTTCTTTAATTCTCGTTTAGTTATAACTTTGTTGCTAAATCGGTCGCACCTCAATCCATCTTCATCCTTTTTTCCCAATCTCGCGTTCGTATAAAAAATCACCTTCGATGCTTATCCATGCCTCGTGAGCCGATTTCTAACTGGATCGTCGTATCGCTGCCTGACTAGAAATATCGTGCGTCGCGGGTCATTTGGTAAAAAAATATAACATAACAGGCGGAAAGAGCTTTTTCCACTTAGAAAAAATAAATCGTCTCCTGGATTATCTTTATCTTCAGTTTGTCGTTATTTGCCACTTGTAAATATAAATTTCAACGAGTCATCGTTTGGCGCGATGCAAAATTCGCGTACAAATCTCTGGGCGGAGTGATTAGTCGACGTGGGGGTGTGTGTCTGTGTATACATATATCTATATGTATGTGCTTTTTATGATTTTGCTTATCCGAATAACGAATGGGGTGGTGCTTTTTTCTTTTGCATTTTGGCGTTTCAATTCCTTCCCTTCTCGCAAACGTCGTTACCTTCCTACGTAATTCGCTGTCGGATCGGAAGATAACGTTTCATTTGAACAGCTGTTTTGTGCTTCTTTAGTTTGGTCGCGCTTCTCAGTTACTCTGTTCCGCGCTTTGAGCTTGTTTCTCGATTTTGCGGGCGAACTCGGGACTCATGTGCGGCAATCCGAGAGCAGGGTATGGTAGCACCGGTTGGCGTATGAATGGCGGTTGCTTCACCTTTACGGGCACTGGCTTGAAGGTCGACACTTGTTGGCTTCCTCCGGTCAAATGCATATCTGCAAACTTGGCGACGATTTTTGGAGTCGACCGGGCTGGGACCGGCGATCTCAGTGGAATCTGAGCATCACAGATTTGATTCGAACTAGCGGAGCGCACGATTTCGGTTTCATGACCGTCAGATGAATCGGGATCTGTATCCGAACGCTTGGTTTTCTGAAAGAAAATTTAATTTTAAATTTGAATTATGATAGATATCAAGTCAAATACAGGACAGTTATACTTAATGAAACAGTTCAATTTATTTATCATTACGTAGAAATATGTTTCTCGATATTTCTCAAACGCGCGTTTACCTTATCTGAACCGGTTGCATCGGTACTGTTCGACTTTGTGTTTTTCTTAAGAGTACATTGATTTTGTTTAGCGAATCGTTCTGCGGCTGTGCTCATGTCCGGAGACTCAGGTCCCGTTGGAGAAGTCGCTGCTTCGGTTCGTGACGGCTGAGCCGGACTTTCATCATCTGAACTGCTTAAACTATTAGTCGACGCCGATTTTTTACTGGCATCTTGGGCTGAAAGTGGTAGATCCATTACAAGATCCGGGGTGTGTTTATGTCGGAGCTCCCGGAACTCCTGGGATGTACGAAAGGGTTTTGGTGTTGGTGTTGGTAGTAGGTTACACTGTGACGTCGCTCGTCTTTGCCATAACTCACGATTTGCAGAGAAAGTAGTGTGCTGATCTTGAACTTCTTCAACTTGCGTAGAAGAGGCGTTATTCGTGGAATTCTGCGAAGTATTCTCTCCCACGCTCTGTGATTTCCAGTGTTGCTTTTTGTTGGAATTGACATTGCGTTTCGAATCAATATCAGAGTTTGTCTGAAAAACATAAAGGTAACTATTTTTATTGAACAATTAAGGTTCTGATAGCACAGTAACTTGCTGCGCTTTGGCATTTTTTAAATTAATAATTGGTCAAATTTGCGCGTTCCTTCCTTTTTACTATGTGCACGAAGGTATAATATGTTATTGTTAATTGATGCATTTTATATCCTTGTCTGACACATGTATTAACAATTCGTATGAGGGTTTATACATTCATTAAATATAAATTCTAATTTATATACATTATGATATTTATTATTTCAAAATTGTATTATAAAACATTACTTTTAAACAAGTACTTTTTAATTTAATAAAATTATAAAGTTGTAGCAATCATAGAGAATGTGTGTATATATAAATAATACTTTTGTAGTATTCAAATTTAGTTCAAATATGTTTAAATGTATATAACTTAATAATTACATCAAGTATATAGAAAATGAAATTCATATAATTTATTACAATTTCTCCGATGGTAATATGATAAAAGTAGATAATCGGCGATAGATGTTTAGTGTATATTTTAGGTAATGCTTATTTCCTTTTCATTTCACTTATAATCAAAATTATATTACAGTATACTATCAGCGTTGTATTTTAAGAATACACTAACAAAAATATTTTACAAAAATCTTATTAAATTTAAGCTGGATTAAAAAGTTAGAAAACTGAAGTTGATGGTCAGTTACTATAATAAATTTTTTATAATAAGAATGAATGACCACAATAAAGTTCTCTAAACTTAAATACTATCCTAAATCTACAAGAATCTTTGTAAAAGTACAAAATAATCTCATATTTTCACAGTATATTAATTTTGTATAAATAACGCATACACAATCTAATAGTTTTATAAAGCTTTTCAAACACTTTAGTCAACTTCACGAAACACGATGAATGT
>JABFQC010007108.1:0-10296 GCA_022817085.1 Psilanteris sp. ZL-2020
AGATTCATGTCAGAATGAATCTTATAAAATTATTCTTTGTTTGTTTATGTTAAATATTTTTATAATTTCAGGGCTATATTTTTTTTGTATATATATAAAATCGAAATGCGTAGCATATCGTAACAAAACATTTGCAGCCGTGATTCGTAAGTCATCGCTTTTAAAAATTATTAAGGAGAAAGGAGATCTCCATATGGCATCTATTAGACGTCACCAAGTGCAATTCTTTTGACACGCTGTCAGAACGATGTCTGGACAGCTAAGACTGTAATGTAACAAAAGGTTAGACAGCCGCGTAAACACAGGAAACGACGTGAACGGCTAGACGGAAGCATCGCGGAACGAACGGTGGTCCTCCTTCTCTCGGTGTCATCAAGAAGTCGATAGCGTCTAAATGTAATCTCTTTGCTTTTACTTTCTTCTTGCCAACCAGTCTCGTCTTTACTATCACCAACCTCCGTCCATTTGAAATCGTTGATATTGCGTACCTATGACGTTTTTTGCTTGAAATGTTCCTTATTCGTACGGCCACGGATGCATTGCTCAGCTGCTTATCCAATTCTTTGCGACCTTCATTTCTGTAATAATATGTTTATAATAAAATTGATTTAAATTTATACTCGAATGCATCGCCATTTTAATCAAGAGAATCCAATTTTCAACTTTGAAGGCTTAAAATAAAAAGATTTTATTAAAAAGTAATCAGTCGAACTTTTGTGCAGAGAAACGTTATTCGCATAGTGGAATGTGATTCTAACTATATGTCATATGTGGTTTTTTGTCATTTGTCATGCTTCTCTTCTTCAGATCTAACCCTTTAACTACCATTTATCAACGTAAGTTAATTATGTCAGTCGAAAAGAACATTCAAAGGGTTCCAGACGCAAGTCGAAATAGACAGAGATTATTAACGCTTATGCGATTTTAAAAGGATTCAAATGAACGTTGTTCTAACAGATGACTGCGGTGAAATATCGACCTGGAAATCCATTTCGTTCTTCAATTTTTAACAGTCCCCGATAGGGTTGATAAAATTAATCAAAATGCATTGTATGAAAGTCCGAGTTGGACAGGGTCCGGAATTTGGCACGGTGAATTGATATTTTACAATCCGTTACAACCCATGCAAATTGGCTCGGACGAATACTGTGATTCACTAATGATGACACTTTTGTTAAATTATAAGTTAATATTATATTTTTCATAAATATTAATAACAAATTTCGTTAGCATTAAACGTGATTGGAATAATTTCAAGTTCTTTCTAAATTACCGGAAACATGGTTTAAATTCAGTTAAATGAAAAGGTGAATCAATTTCAATTTATTTCTTCACATGTTTCACGGTTCTGATCGATTCTCAGTGAAACAAGTTAAACTGTACAATTCATTCATTATGATCAGCTATTTCGTAAAAGTTATAATTACACATATCCTTCCGAGAAAACTTTAACGATTCACACCAATGGGAAAGATTTGAAGTAATAGTCAGCGAGTTTTTAAACACTTTCCCACGATTGAATTTAAAACAAGTACCAGACGATAACTGTCAGTGAACACTTGTCAGCTGTTGATATCATAAAAGAATCCTCCTATTTTTAGTAATACAAACTTGTTAAATTAATTATACAGTTAGCAAAAATTAAACGAAAATTTGGAAATGCAACTTTTGTGCAAACTTATATACGTAACAAAACAAATTCTTTGTTAGTGTGACACAGAACATAAATAATTTTTTTTACTAAATGTTGCGTCGAATAAATCTTGAAACATTTATCCAAAACGAAAGTCTATTTTTATGCACTATAAAGTTCCATTTCTAGCTTTAGATATTAGTCCAATTATCTACATTCAAATTTGAGTATATATCTACTTGATACCCTGTCAAACTTAAGTTTAAATTATATCTCTGATCAAATTGAATTTGATCGGAATAAACTTATCCATCTTCTGTTATATTTAATGTATATTTTACTAGTGTCAAAATTTTATCAGAATATCTGCTACATAAATATGAATATGCTAAACATAAAAATTTCATATCCAAATCCTTACATGGCTAAAGATATCTGATGGTTGTATCTTATTTAAGACACAGTGACTTATCTACGACATCAATTGTCTCAACACAAGACACTTATACATTGAATTAAGACTCTCATGTGTCTAGTTTGGTGTCTGAAATAAAGACGTTATCGTGAAACTTATTTTCTTAGGGTAGGAAAATCTAATTAATGAAAGGATATCCCAATACATATTTAAATAGTTTATAAACGAAAACACTTTATTCGTATATCGGCCTTTATACGAACTGGTTTAAAGTTTATTAAGTAATGTCAACATTTCTAAGATGGTTTCGTGAAATAGTTTCGATTTGGCAATGCAATGGGTTGAAAGTTTGTGGGGTTGCAGTCAGGTTGTGGGTGCAGGTGGCAGATTCGCGAGAGAACGGGTGAAAACGCAAGCGCCTTGCAGTCGAAACGGGAACTATCGCAACTTAATATCGATCCAGTAATTTTCGCGGAGTGCTGCCGGTCTTCTTCGTGCCTCTCCGATCCTCCGATCCCGCCAACCCTCTGCCAGAGCCGCAGTCCTTCGGCGGTACCTCACTTTTGAACTCAAACCACCAGCCGAGTCAGTCGCAATCAATATGGCATCCTACTTATCTTCATGCTAGGCTCTACTCTATCCTCAGCTGCTGAGTACTCACTCTCTATTATCTATATTTCTGAAGCCATACTAACCCTTATGAAGCTGCACGGTATATGCGTGTGCCTTTCATGCGGCAAAAGTAGGCAAACTACGCGCTGTACAAAATTCATACGCTCTTCTCGCGTAATTAATATGTAAATGTGATCACTGGCTGGATTGTTATCTTGAATAAATCTTCTTAATTAAATGACGCCATCGACTAGTCGCCGGGGCTTTATAAGCGAGTCAAATTATGCGAAAGTAGGCTTGTCATTGGAAATCAAAACCTCTCATTTGCAAAAAAAATGTTTAAACGCTACATTTGTTAGTTTTATTATAGATTTTCAAGCGAAATTTGGTTACGACTCAACCTGCGAGGTTTAAGTCCATTTTAATGTTGTGCGTGTATTTGGGAACTGGTATTTGGTTGCAAGTTATTTTTGTTGTGCATAATTATACGTATTACGCAAAATTTAATTATGTATGCATTTATGATACTTTATTGACGTGCAATTATGATTTAAAATGAAATATTTCTAGGCATTATCTCAACATATTTATGTATATTTAATGCGACGCAGTAATTAAACATATATTATACTGTATAAACTTCATAAATCAAGCATACGAGTACATTGGGTTTATTTAACGTATACTTATCAAATATATTATTTTAGTATCGGAAAAATTGATTAAAATTTAATCATCCAATTATAGGGAAGGGGAATTTGGAGATGAATCTTCATATAGTTTATTATTTTCTAAGTATATCAATAATATAATAACTTTTATTGATGTAAGTTACTTATGGTTGTCGCAGATGATGTATGTATATAGGCGACCTATATATGCTGCATTTATTGGATACATTTGTAACACATGCTATCAGACGTGACATATGTTTTGATATATGAACTATTTCCATTAATTTTCATCTGCCTCAAACGGTAAGTCATTTAAGAATTGATTTGTTTAGATAGTCTGATTTGGATTATTGCCAGGTTAGTAATGTAAATGTTCAATCTATACTGACAATGCTCTTAATTACAATGAGTTCAATTATTCGATTAAATGATTTCCTATATTTCCTCATTGATAGATATAAATTTCTGCAATAGTATAATAAGAATTGAGAAAAAAATTACTTAGATATATTTTATTACATAATACATATGTAATATTATATTTCGTATAATACATGTTATGAAAATTATAAAAAAATATTAAATAATGAATTTAATTCAAATTAAATGTAGTATACATTGTTCGCCTGAAGATTTTTAATTAAATTGAATAATTATAATGAGTGAAAACTATTCTGATAGTAATTAAAAACTTCTCTTTTATACTTTATTATTTTATCTACTTTTATTCTCAACTTATTATATAGCTTTCATATCGTTGTAAACAATAAAATAATACTTATATTTTAAAGTAAGAAACATTATCTTTTTATATTTTTGTCGTAATACGCGTAAAAAACTTATAATATTACAGGTAAAATTTATGAATTATTAAAATGTGCAATTTTTTGTAATATGCATTATTATAAAGTATTTTGGTGTAAACGTATTTACTAAAAGCTTGAATGAAAATATTCAATGTATTCAAAAATAAATTCAATATTATATTAAACTTTTCTAAATCTTACAAAGAAATACTCGGTAGAACATGTCTGAAATAAGATGTAAGAAATTACAGATTTACTTATCGTTGTAATACTATTTATTACGAAACAAATTTAAAAATTAAAAGGTTGTTCGCGAATTACAGTACATCGTGTTAAAATTTCAATTTATCATGAATTTAATTTAAAAGAATTAAAATCTATTAACATTATAAAAATGAACACGTTATTAATTTTCTGATAAAAATAATTGCTGAATAAAGAATTACTTTTATTGTACATGTATTTTTATTCACCAATTTATGAACATGTTTTCCCTTGCGTCTGGCAAGTACGAACATGGTTTCCGAATTGCACAGACCATTCTCAATGAAAACCAGTATACGCTTATATAATTTAAGCAGCTCCGGATTAAGTAAGCTAATAAAAATTGTACGCCACTCTTCCATTTTAAAGTATAACACACTATATTAATAAGTAACGTTTTAGAAAAATAACATTTCGTTTAACTAGAGTCAACTTGAAATTTTATTGATCTTGCAGTAACTACTGCACTTTATACCATGCATTTCCGTCGCGGTTGTAGGGTCAGCTACGGAGTTATATCGCTGAGTTTATAAATATTTTCCAAGGGTCATTCTACGTTGACTAGAGACGAGAGAAGCTGGTTTTTCCACGAGTCTGCAAAGCCCACACAATATTAGTTTATGCAACACAATCCTTCTTAAATTAGTGTTGATGTTTTTGCAGAGATATACAGAGAAACTCGTTATTATCGAAATCAATTGCCGCGTCCAACAAAAATTCTGTTCAATTGTAAATTCAATATATAATATTGATTTTGAAAATAACCGGAATTTATTAAAAATAGACGGAAGATGAAATTCACTTGAAATTGATTTTTCTAATCATTCATCAAGTTCTCATTTTTTTAATTTATTAGTCCCTATATCGAGTGGTATAGATTATATACTAGAATTCATGTATACTAATAATTTATCAGGATAGATATACTTTGGTTGACTTTGAACATAAATTACGTTTATTATTATAAGATTGTCTCTAACTGATATAATTAATGATTAGAAATGACATACGAATGGAAAATATATGTAGTAAAATATTTTAGTAAATGAGTAATAAAATTGATGTCAATAAATTAATAATATCGATTATATCTTTCAGAAGAAATTTTTATTTGTCTATGGTATATATATCTATATACAAGTGTATTAATTATTTGGGGTTACAAATGCATAATAATAAGAAATTAAACATAGGTGTAATAAATTAAAGTATAAGCTTATTACATTAAGTATGATTAATTAAAAAACCCATAACGCACGGATTAATCTCATATATTTATGGAATTTACGGAATTATTAAAAATATTAGTCGAGTGAAAAATTGTAACTTTTAAATTCTAATATGATGGTTATGTAAGTAAATTAAATTTATGCAAATATACATGTGTCGAATGTTAAGATTTTTAAAAATGTATAATTATATTCAAACATTGTCGATTAATTTATATATATTTTATAAACGTTGATGTCAACCATATTTGACGAATACTGGATACGAATATATACGTACCAACTTTTTTGACATTAAAACACTATTTACATGTATAGGATATTTAATATACATTTTATGTATGCAATACAAATTTTATGGCTTATAATTTATTTGCATTTGATTTATATACATTTGCTGAAACTGTGTATTCAATATGATAAATATTATTCAATTTACATGTATATATGAGGAAGCAACCATAATTCAAAGTATAATATTAGAGTCGAAAAGCTTTTTGCGAATGCTGTCTTTTAATATCGCCGTAAAATTATTTCTATAAATTCGAAAAGTTAAAGCAAACAGCAAATAAACGTAAACGTTCTTTTAATGAATCGCAAATATTTAGAACAACAATAAAGCCGTTTGAAGTTGTATTGTAAAAGATTGTCGAGCATTAAATTGACTATTGCACATAATCGAATTTGTCATTTTCGGTTCGTTTATAGATTACGTGATTCTATATTCCTTTTTTTCACGTCGGGCTGTGTTCGAACAAAATGAACGTGCTTTCCGGTGATGCTTCAATATAGCATCCATTCCCAATATGCACGCTTAACTCACGACTTGCGTATGAATACACGTGAAGAAACGTCGATCGACGCGATTATTTTGGCATTCGTGCTCAGCGTTCCGATGCAGTCGTCGGCGTGAAAAGTTGAGACGAATTAATTTCGATCTGATTCCAGGTAATCTACAATTAAATTACACTTTGTCCGCATTTTGAACCAGTTTTATGAAATACACTTTGCAAAAACTTACGCTCATTCGCCCAACAAATAAAATGCAATTATTACGAATTTCGCCAAAAAGTGAAAATCTCTTTTTCCAGCAACGTATTTAATGTTCACGTTCGATCGGACTAATGAATTCGTAAATTCCAGACAAATTCTGCTCCGCAGCCCACTTCCGGCGTAATCCCTTCAGCGTTCCGTCATTCGGCGCTACGTTTCAGTTTTTGCCAAAGGCGAAACATTTTTCGAATGCAAACATTCGCTGAATCGAGGGAATTATAATCCGTGTAATCCTCAAAACAATTTTGACTGGCGAATAAAAATGACAGTACGTCGGCTGTATAATTTTTGCGAACCCATTTTTGTATTTCGGACACTTGAAGTTTTTATTTGACATTGCGGTATTGAGTACCAATGCAACGTTTGAAATAATGTTTTACGTGAAAAAGAATGCCATGATTATTAACGAATGGTTGATAAACTTTTTTTATCCATCGTATATTTTTCTGAACCAGCGAATTCTGTCCAGACAGCAGGAGATAAAATGACGTGCGTTTGCGTCGTCATTCAAAGTAATAGTGCGCAATGAGCGTCGCTCGTTTTACTGTCATTTAACAGTTAGCCGATTTTCTGCCTCAAACCAGACTTCATTGTCCGAATTGCGGACACGAGAATACACGCGCCGTCAGGAATGAACTTACCATTTTATTTCGAACAAAACAAACAAACAATATATAAATAAATTTATAAATAACATTATAAATACGCTTTTATTGTAAATAAAATAACATTTCCTGAATATAAATTTATCGCTATCTCGAATGATTTTGGATATTTACAAGACGTAACTGATATACTGAATAGATACATATCATATCATGCTTAGAAATATAATATTATATTTATTGTATAATTAAAATGAATGTCTGGTATGTAACGTTGTTTCAACATTAAGTTTACAAAAGAAACAAAAAGAAACAAGAAACAATGCAAACAAACAGTGTTTGTATTATACACAGAAAAAACTTGTAAACATAAATTTTTTACATCATATAAATTATGTATGTCTTAAATATTGATTATTTGTTTACGGCACACAATGACATTTCCAGCTTTACATCTTGCAAAGATAAAGTTTGTCTAGATAACTATATGGATTCATATTATATTTAATATAATTTTTAAATAGATTCCTGTCTGTTCCAGTCCGCGTACCAAGACTTACACAAATGCGTCCCTGAATTGCACTACACTGTTTATCGTAAATCGTGACAGGCTTCCATTACCCGATTTCGCACGGACTTCGGTCAATATCTGACTCTTTTCGAACCCTTCATGGTTGTCTGCGTAACTGATTCGACGAAACACGTCATACGATCCGAGTTTGAGAAACATTTCTGTTGCTAGTTAGCAAGGAAGAATTGATGTCTGCATAACAAATTGCATTATATATAACTCGAAATGCGAAGGAGATATTAACAAGATTGAGTCTGACGAATATTACACACCCTTGTGTTGTAATTAATAGTTATATATTGACTTATGTGATAAATAATTAGTTTTTGAAATTAATTGTTTTCCGTGTTGTAGATGAAACACGCGCCATGAATTCGAAAATGAGAGAGAAGCTCGCTTCGAATTTGTTTTGGAAACGAGGTGTCATGCACTATACTCGTTTGAGTGATGTAGCACTTCGAGCTGAGTTGAATGAAAAGTGCAAGATGTACATGAGTCATTTTGAAACGGTAATATATTACAGGTTTAATTTTGGGTAAAAGTGAAGATAGTTAATTTTACTCTTAGCGTTATGCAATTTTTGAAGCTAAAGTTAGTAGATATATTGTTTGCGATAATTTGTATAATGCAATCAATTTTGGTAAGGTATATGAAATATGTATGGATAGGAGTATCGTTTAAAGAATATATGTAAAATTAATAATATTTTCAAGTTTTATCACATTAAAACTATAATAAAGTAGTTGATTGGTTTACATATCTACGCAGTTATATCAATTGCATAATTGTATATTTGAATATCAACAATTTAAATATTCAATTTGTATTAATAGGAAACTAATTACTTTATTTATGTGTTTTATAACATAAGCTTTATTTCCGTTACTATATTCAACTTATTCGGTGTAGTTTAATTTATTACATTTATTATTCACTAAAATTTACTTATATTTATATTATAAAATACATGTACATGTTTCGGTATTAAGAGCCTATTAGTACGTTGTCGTAAACTCAGATTAAGAATAATAATTTATAGCTTAATATAATTTCAGCGACATATGTGTTATAACAATGAAAGGAATAATAGCTTTGAAGTTCATTTCAAATGTTTTGACAGTTTCGTGAACATTAAAGAACAAACAATAATTTAATCGCACATATGTTACTAAATTAGGGCGTTAGAAGTGGTCCGTTAAAAGCAACACAAAAATTATATCACGTCCCATCAGAATGAAATAATATAAATTCATTATGAGAAACTACATAATTTTCAGTACCGATGTATATGCCCACAATTTTACATTCTATACATCGAAACTCCGAAACAAAAAACAAAAATGTCACTTATATATATCTTTTTGAAATTTTATATTCAACAGTTCCTACCAAACTTACGGCATAATGATGTAAAGTTGCACGCGCCATGTGCTTATAATTTGACCGGAGAATTATTCAGCGCTGTAAACAAACTTGCTACAAACAATCGACTGCGTAAGATTATGTAAAACAAACTATTAATTTACAGTACGTTACTTGAGTTTATGACTTATGCAGCTAAGACTTATGAACCGTGTAGTTTTAATCGAATATTTAACGTGCTATGTACATAACTATATCCCGAGTGGTCTCTATGCGTTCGTATATGTTTGATGAGTGTTTTAATATCCAATGCTCACACGAGCAAATGGGATTTGCTACACATTGTTCGCATTCTAAGATGGCGCGTTGCGTCGTTGAGGCTCGGGTGAACATTTTCTCGCGATGTTTGCGAATGTCGTATGACGATGGCGGCCAGGTCAATTGCAATGCAACGCTAGTAGGGAAGCCTGGCGAACAGATGCGCGGCACGATCGCGAGGCCGATGTATAGAGTTTGCTAATCCTCAACATGCTAGACAGCGTTGCACCCTTGCCATTTCGTACCTCCCTTCGGCACCTCACAGTAGGATAAGTATATATAGTACTGTATGTAGGTGGGTACATAATTGCATACAGGTTTGTGCACACGTGCAAACGCCCGTATGACCGGTAGTGTAGTCACTGTTTGATTTCCCCGCAGCTTCAGCCACGTACTCGTGTTCCTTAGATCCTTCTCAGGAAAACGCCCTAGATTTAAATATCTTTGTTGGAACGTCTGTTACATGCAGATATATTTTGCAAAACAAATTTTTGTCTGGAACTGGGACATTGGAATAAACGCAGTTTATTGGAAATTTGACTTGTTCGGTTATACAATTTAAATGCAGTTTTGACGTAGAATTTTACAACTCATTTTCATTGTGTTATTTATTATTCTTGTAATTGTTAGGGACGCTGTTCATTAAGTTAATTAATGACGCTTGTTTATGGTTGTTTTTCCTTTATAGTTGCGCTTTATGAATTTTCAAATTATTTTATTTTATTAGACACCGCGACAAAGGGCAGAGTAATAC